>CALNHX010000913.1:0-270964 GCA_940337035.1 Agriotes lineatus
GTGCACATTATAGCTCAGAAAATAAAGGGAATAATCAGGGGTAGCTGAATTTTGGTTAGTTGTTAGCAGGGTCTCTAGCATACCCGCCGCCTCCTCGGGGTTGTGGGTTAGGGGAGACAAGTGATTACATTTGAGCAAAGCCTCGTAATTATTATTTTAGTTTAAAAAGTCGGCATAACTACACTTGGTGCAGCGCATCAAGTATGGTCTAGTTGCTCTAATACTATACAATGATAGTCACGTTTCACCTGATCAACTGTACAGATGGAAGTGTGTTCGCAAATTCTGCAGTTAACTCTAGGGATATCTAAATTTTATAAAACTGTTGTAAGTTTACATATACTGTTTAATTCGAAATTTGGTTTGGACAACCATTGCAATTTTGTGAATTTATTGTGTTATTATTAAATTTGTCCGGACCCTAGTAATAATCATAACAAAAACTACCGACCATTTCCACTGGTCGAAATCAAAATACATATTGCCATTTTTTGGTAAAATCATGAACTCTTCGACTTTTCCCGACTTCTTTCATAAACTGTAATTTTTTAATGAAAAAAACGCGTCCAAAGCAGTAAAATAAAAAATTATATATGTAACACGTACGAAAATCGACTTTCAGACTCGCCTTATTTATGTGCCCCCCGAGCGTATAGTGTCTGTGGGTCTGCGTATCTGCGTCTGTTACCGTTTCATAGTGAACGATCAGGCGCACTTCGTCCGCCATCGGTCCTGTCTTCACCGTGCCCTTTATAATGCACAGATAAGCAAGTTGTTACGCTCATTTTGACATTTTCCTACTTGTTAATTGAAATAATTAGTCAGATTTGGCAATTTACTTTTATTCTCTAAATATACAGTACTTTATCCATAGTTAGGCAACCCAAATACCTTCAGCCTCAATTTTGAATTAAAAGGAACACTTTGTTATCAGTTCTGCACATACACTCTGCACCTATAGTTTTTCTTCCTTTTTTCGAATTTGACTTTGACATTGATAACCTGGGATCGTGAACTGCTCTGGCGAATTTGCATTCCATTCTTTTCCATTGCTTCGATCGTTGAAGTTAGTGCCCTGGGAACCTTTTGCTCCTCTGGCTTTGGTTATAGCCGTCCTCGTCGTTTTGAGGGATTTTTGGAGGCAAGGCGCCCCTTTGGAACGTTCTGGAAGCCGTTGGGAGTTGCTGCCAGCGTTCGTTCGCTTTTGTTGCGGTTTTGAAATGGGCTCTTCTCGATCGAATGGAGCGTTAGGCTGTTCGTCACCATTCGCAGGTTTGTTACGATTTCTTTTCTTCAGCGTGGTTGCTTATCTGGAAATTTGTAATTTATAGCCAACTATTCTACGCCAAGGAAATGCGTTAATTAGTTATACGCCATGGAAATGCGTTTTTAGACGCCATGGAATTGAGTTTTATTACCTGGATTGGTCCTGTTCGTCGTCGTGCATTTGGTTTTGCCTGGATCATGCGGTGCTCCACGAGCCGGCTGGCCGCTCGCCTCTGCGGCCTGGATTTGCGGTCGTTCCCTCTGCGAGCGCTGCCCAACGCACCTGGACTCTTGCATCTCTTCCAACAGCTCGGCCTCCACGTGCCGTATGCATCTGAGGTTTTGTAACGTTTTAATTTGTATCGTTCGTTTATTTGAATTGCTTTTGAACTGTTTAGTATGACCTTCCGAACTGCTATTTTAGAGTTTTTGTGCATATCGATTTTTGGTGTTAATTTGAGCTACTAGATATGAGATTGATTAATTTACTTACCTCTGTGGATAGCAGCCATGTGTAATTTTGTTATGATTTGGCTTTGAGGCTGCTTTTGTAATCACTGTAGTTTTTTTTGACGTCGCGTATTGCATTAACCTTGTTGTTTATTTAAGATCACTTGCTAGAGCTAAATTTTTTTTGGCGGTGGCAAAACTGCTACCAACGGGATTTTTGTTGAGATTATGTAGCCTCCCGTTTTTGATTTTGTGATAAACTAGTTCTCGGCTAGAATACCCGCAAGCAGTTCTTAGTACGTCAGGAAATACTTTATGACTTTCCTTTAGGAACTAGCAAACCCCTGTGAGATCTCATAACGTGCTGGAACCACCCCATCTAAATTTTGTGTGTCTTAAAGTTAATTTTTAGGCCAACCGTCGGGGTTAGATGTTGGCATTGCATATTTTGCTTGCGTTATTCGCACCCTTGATTTTGTACTCCGCTTCACGGGGATTTATAGTCTATTTAAAGCTTTCTTAGTTTATTTTATTGGGTTAATGTAGTCATGCTTCGTGTCGTGCCGTTTTCCGCTTCACGGTGAACGTCATTGGTAATTTATCTAGTCATGTTTTGAGTATATTGCTTCGATATAAGTTTTGAGGTACCTAGTTGTTACGCCCTTCAGGCTAATTTCGCAGTTCGGACACCTCGAGTTGGATTCTTAGGTCAATTGTTTTATGTACTTGTAACCATTAGTCGTATTATTATTTCTGGTGTTAATTGTGATAATTTACTGTGATTTTGGATCTATACTTTTATGTTGGATATGCACTATAGTACCTACCAATATTAATAAAGCTGTGATATTCTGATTGGTCGATGCTTTGATTTTGTTTAACTTGCTGGTTTTTATCTTCGACCTTGTGTAAGGTCCGACACAAGGAATTGGATCTGAGTCTAGGACCTGGCGCCCATTCTCTTCGTATTTCGTATAGTGTTCTTTTCAGCATAGTTGGAACCCTGCGACCCTCGCGGCGAGCTAGCCCATTTAGGCCGATAGTTACCAGCCGGCAAAATACCAAATATAACTTTCGCCAAAAGGTAAGGCCGACCCTCTATCTTCCCTGACAAAGTACGCCAGGCAGCGGAATTTAGCTCAGTACGTGAATAAGAATTCTATGCATGATTTCTGAGTTCTTCATATATAAAGAATGATATTCATTTAATTTCTGTTGTACCAATATTTTAGTAAAGAACTATCACATAAGATTCAGTAATTGTTAAAAAGTGTACAAGACATTATTTTTACTTCTTATATCGAGTTAAAACGTCTTTACTGTGAGCACATGGAGCTTTGCTCGACTTTGCTATATTATCTTTCTGCTTAGCTCGTTGCGCTGCTCTTTGCTGCACTATGTTTATACTCGAAAACGTTTGATTGGCAATCGGATTTTATCTGGAAGCGCAGATTCGAATTCCATCGACTGCAATGTTTTTTCTCCATTGTGAATTAATGTAATACGCATTACTAAATATTTTCTCTTGCCGTTTCAGTATTATTACAAACATTAAGATATTTTTACCTATTTTGTATATAATTTTGAAGGCTCTCAAACTGTTATTCGTCCTAACACAAGTTGTTTTTCTTGTTTTGCGCTTTCTTTATTAAAGACGTTAAAAACATATTCTTCTAAAACTTTTTTATTTAAAATTCAATTTTAAAAATGCAAAACTTATTTGATTAGTATAAAGCCACTTCTGTGGTGTATTGTTTTTATCTATTGCAATGGCTACTGTAATAATAATAGGTATTTAATAATTAATTATATTATATAAGCCACTGATTGCAATGTTATTAAAATAAAATTGAGACTGATTAAAATGTAATTGTCTTTCTCATTAAATCAAAATAATATGGTAGTATGCCGTTTTGTATTTTAGTCGTCTGCAAATTAAATATATTGAAAGCTAGTTCGTAAAGCAAGAAAACTCTTTGGTCCCAGGCGGACTCCCCTAATAAATTTATCTAGTGCACCACTGGCAACAAGTTTACTTCAACTGCGAGATTGCTGAAATGTAATGCTGTCAAAATTATCACAGTTCGGTTTTATTTTGCAGCCTGCGTTGTGTTTTGATTTTTAATAAATGGAGTTTAGGAACATTCGTCAAGGTAGCTATTTGAATTTTTTTGCGCTCTTGGCGGCATTAATTTTTTTTTGTTTTAGAAAATAACGCGGACAAGCTTAAGCAATTATTTTGGAAAAGCGTCCTTTTACTCGCATAACCTCAAACTTGGAATCCACTTGATATGCGAAGAGCACCTTCTCTGTGGCCGTGAAATATTTGGATTTTGCTCAGTAATGTCTCCTTTATGATGCACGTAGCTTCCCCGTGTCTAAAAGCGTTAATTTTAGGGTAAATGGGTACCTGGTATCTGTCGTAAACTTCGGCTGGCTGGAATGACGCCGTTGATGTTGTGGCGCTGCTATGGGTCCCCTTGTGATGAAACTTCTCGTAGACGGTCGTACAAAGCTGTCATACACCCTGGAATGCAGACCTTGTAGCTCCAATGGACCCTTTGGTTGCACACAGACTTAAAAATCTTGAGCTGAATCAGCTGCGACCTTCTCGGAACGGCCCCCCTCGTAAACCTTCTTACTTTTGGTGTCGAAATTTGTTGCAAATAATAACACACACACTGGATAATGCATTGATTAAAACGGTATACTTTTTATATTAAAATAATCTCGTTTATTATGTAAAATTCAATTTTAAGAAGGAGCACAATTTACCGCATCAATCTAATTAATTTGTTTATTTGTTCTCTCTCAAATCCGTTATAAACAATTGATAACTATAACTAAACAAAACGGATATTAACCAAAGTCAATTACAGTACTTTTTAAAATTAAATTAGTTACAAATAAACATTTTTACGCATTGCCTAAAACTAAAAATCATGTCCGTTTATTTTAATTATTAATGCGTGATTGCATTGATTGGTTTGAAAAGTTCACTTCTTTGTTACACTTTTGTTTCATATTCTCCTGTGCTTTCTTGTTAAATTTTAAATGTCTGCTTTTCCCCGCTAATTCTGGTGTTACAGCTTAATCTTACAATTGCCAATTCCTTTCTTATAATTTGATCTTTGTTACATATGATAATATAATTCTGGCTTTCTGTACCTTATTTAAGATTGTTCATAAATGTTTCCTGCTTATTTATTTGAATTATACGCTACAATACCATACAGTTAAGCAAACCTTTCTGTGACAAATCAATTCAGCAAACCTTTCTGTGACAAATCAATTCTATTGGTTCGGCTTTAATTCTGCACAAACCTATTTAATTAACTTTGAAATGTCAATTTCAACCTGTGAGCCTTGCCCCTTGCGTTCCTTTTCAAAACCTTTCTTTTAATTCAAGCATCTCTTTCTCAATGCAATTACTGAATACTATTTAAGTTTATAGTCTCGTAGCTAAATAAAACACTCCTACTCCGTGCTTTGATTTAATTTTAATATTGTACTGCAATCGGAGCAGAGCCGTAGGGCCTAATACCACTGCACTATGTTAATGTAGTTTTCACTACTTATTACAGCTAGATTTGATAGCCTTCCTTGTGTCACACTTGATCTTAGATATTTTTTTATCATTTTTAATTTGGAAAATAATCTTTCACCCTGTGTAACTGAGACAGGCGCGTGATTCTGGGTCCAGAAACGGTTTATTTTTCAGAAGCTTTTTCCTTACGTCATAAACATCATCATTAAAATGTTGTTATTGTAGGTTTGCAAAAAAATTACACAGTATTTTTTTAGTGTACCAGAATAATACTTTAGTAAGTATTATACAGGTACACTACATTTTTTTACAGTGGCTATATACAAGACAGTGTGGCCATTGGGATGTCTTCGCCGCTATTCGTCGACGCGCATATCCGCCATTAACTAAGGTCACTAAATCACGACGTGATTTAGTGACCTTACCATTAACAGGCAAAATATTTAGTTATTTTCAGGTACCTAGTTCCCAAAGAGGTTGGTAGAACCTGTTCATTTGGTTATAAAAAAAAACAAAACCTTTCAAATCTGACAATTGTAAATTGTCAGTGTCAAATAATTCAGCAGCGTCGCAAGCAGGTGAAATTTTATCATCTATTGCCCTAAAAACTGATATGCTGCACAGTATTTAAATGTGACAATTTAGAATTGTCAGATTTGAAAGGTTTTGTTTTGTCCATAACGAAATGAACAGTCTCTAGTTCCATTTGGTTTCCGTTGGTGTGTGCGCTTGTGGATTAAATATGAAGGCCGCATTAAGTGGGCCCATAGTGATACCTCCCAGCGCCTCCTCAAGTTGGGTATCACTCAACCCTTCCATTCCTTTGAATGTATTTAAGAACGACCGCAACTGGAATGTTGCTGATTCTGACCATATCGGGCCAGAAGTCCCATGGATCCTCTGACTCTTGCTAGAGCTGGACAGTGACACAGAACGTGTTCTGCTGTCTCGTCCTTGTCGTTGCATCCGCGACAGTTTGGGATGTCCACCAGTCCCATCCTGTGCTTATGTTGCTTTAGAGTGCAGCGTCCAGATATGATACCCACGATTAGTCGACGGTTCCTTCGCGACAGTTGCAAGCAATATTTGGCTATCTTTGGTGAGGGCGCTGTCATATCAGCCCTTGCTTGACAACGGCTTTGCATGTTAACCCATTTTCGTGTGAAGCTATTTAAGGTTTGTTGATATAGCATAGAGCTTAATGTTGTCAGGGATATAGGGATTACGGGTGCTGGTCCCCAGAGAAGTTGTTCGGAAGCCAGTCTCAAAGTCTCAGCGACACCCTCATTGCCATAGTTGCCGTCATTTCCTTTCACTCATACAAAGGAAACGACATTATTGTTTGAGATATCCTCGAGAGCTTCATGGCGCTGTTTATTCCAATTATCCCAACTTGGTAGACAGTGACCCTTTTGAGTAATGGAATGGTTTGGCGGAGGTTCAGATCGTCAGAGAAAACTCCGGCACCCGTTCCATGCTTTGTTTTAGATTCGTCATATATATTTGTATGCTGGGTAAACCCTGCATTTTCATAAACATTAAATTGTCGATTAAAGGCATATTGTAGAGGGAGGTAGTCTAATGGAATTGTTTCCTATATTAAATTGTACTGCTGTCATCGTAAGCATGTGTTTCACCATGCACAGAGAGTGGGCCGGAGTTAATGCTTTCAATGGAAGCCTTGTCGAAGGCTCCTTCAATATCAATAAAAACTCCCATAGTAGACATTTTATTGTCTAGCGAACTCTCAATACGGTTCACTACAGCATGTAGCGCCAATTCAGTAAATCTCCCTGATATATAGGCGTGTTGGTTCAGGTGCAATGGGTGAAAAACCAGCACCTTTTCCCGCATTTCTTTGTCACAAAGTCTCTCAAGCGTCTTTAGTAAGAAGGATGTAAGACTAATGGGACGATAGTATTTGGCGTGGGTATAATCCGTACGCCCTGGTTTAGGTGTAAAAACTACCTTCACTTCTCTCCAGCTCTCCGGTATATATCGAGAAACGATACTTGCTTGGTAGATGCGCACCAGGTGAACAAGCAGTTTTGACACAGACTGACACAAAACCTAACCTGCTAACCTCGAATTTGATGAAACTGACAACTCGTGTGTCAGTTTTACCAACCTTGTTTTTCAATATATCATTAAATCTTGGTAGCCATGAAAAAATGATCCAAAATTTTTCGCTGTTTGCTCTACTCTTACTAAAGTATTATACAGGTAAAGTACGGTTTTTCCTATAAAATTTTTAAGGTCAAGATAAAATTGGCAAAACTGCTTTTTTAAATTATTAGAAAATTTATTTTCGTCAGGTTTTTCTGTAAACGTTTTGACACAGACTGACGCAAATCCTGACCTGCTAACCTCGAATTTGACATTGACTGACAGTCACCAGTGTCAGTTATCAGCCATACGATTTAATGCACGACATGACTTCATCAGTTCCAAAGCCGACTAGACCACAAATTCTAATGAACACCCTTTATTACTTCCTTTTACGATAAAGGAAGTATTGAATTCACCCCAAAAATTGAAACTGAGTTTTCAACAGATCTTTACGAGTACCTTGAACCCAAAAAACGTATTTGTGTTTTTCTTCATTGGTCTGTATGTCTGTCTGTGTGTCTGTCAGTCTGTCTGTGAACAGAATATCTCAAAAACAAAAAGAGGTATGGCGTTGAAACTTCATTTATAAGTTTTGTGTACTATCTAGATGAGACAGCAAGCTTTTTAAGAAAATTGCATAACCGGAAGTATGGTGTTTACCCTTGTGAATTTTCAGTTTTTTCGATTTTTTCAAAAATGCCTCTAACGATTTTTTTTAAACTTTACATTTTTAATGTGTATTGATGTGAGATAGGTGATTTTACAGTTGAATACCTCTAAAATGGGTTTCTTTTGTTGTTTTTTGTTATTTTATTAGCTCCTAGTTTAAATAGAACACCCGGTATATTATTACATTTTTTAATTCAGCTTAACATTTTAGATAAAATTTGTCTTTTGAACTAATGCTCTATTTTGTACCGTTTTTGTAGAATTTGTAATTTTTGAAAATTTTTGACAAATGCTTAAAAATTAAAAATCAAATTTTTGGCCAATTATAAGATCACTGTAAAAGGAAGTTGTGTGAGTGTATCACACCAGATTTTTTTTTATTCATTTACCAAATACCAATAATTTTATCTTACAATTTTCATGAAGGCTAAAGAAACTGTATAGTTTACAGATTCTAGATTGAAGCGCGTTGAAAACCGGAACTAATGTTAGAATCTAGTAATTTCCAAGTTTTATATTGGTAACACTTTTGACATCTATCATATTGACATTAAAGTGTTAACCTTATTTAAGCTAAATGACACAATAAATTAGAGGCGTACTCAACATTGTGGTATGGCGTATTTCAAAACAGAATTGACAACACACACACAAATAGCGACAATAACAATAGCAATAACAAAATAACAGAATTAACAAAATCGACAGCAATTTTCACACCGCTACTGATTAGGTACTTGTCATTTAAAATATAACCACACTTTGCCAATTCAGTGAAATCAAGTATGATCACAGCGCCTTTCATGGCCTACCTTGAGAGTCAATTTAGATTCTGTAAACTGTATGTTTGTTGTGATATTTGAGGTTTTAAAGCTCTAGCTTGTTTGTTTGTTTGTTAATGGACAAGGTCTAGGCATGCAGAATACCAGGTACCTTAGACACCGACTGCTTGGGTCATATGGTCAAAGTCCTACTTAGAATTTTGCTGATAGCTTGTTTGATACTAAGAATATGGAAATATGTTTATCTACGACCACTACTAAAAGTAGGCCTTTTAGCTCTAGCTTGTTTCACTAAAAGTGACGTTTTATAGTTTACCGTGGTTAAAGAAATCAGCTGTTTACTTTTAGCTCTAGTGTTAAAAGTGAAGTGAGGTTATAAAACTACAATTTCGAACTGGGAGTGAAGTTGTAAAGTTATTCTAGTTGCTTCTTGCGTTACAGGTAAAGTGTTTTTGAAATAATTAAAGCGTTATGTAATGAATACACTCAGATGTGGAGTATTAATAATTACATTTCGTAACTGACCTTGACAGCACTGGCTTCGCAAACATTCGCCCGCGGCGTGGCCTACTGTTTATTATGACATAAATTAAAAGTGTCGCAGATGCAAACCTTTGTTAAATCGATATTTATGGATTAATAACGGTAAAATTAAGGTCGTAGATAAAATATTGTATGCAACGCGTGCTAAAAGTCGTTTATGCGCGAGACATGTTATGAAACTCAGCCTTCGGCTTCGTTTCATAATTTTCATGTCTCGTGCATAAACGTCGACTTTTAGCACTTGTTGCGTAAATAGCTATTTTCTACGACCATTACTAAAAGTAGGTCTTTTAGCGCTAGCTTTGTTCACTAAAAGTGACGTTTTATAAATCAGCGTGTTAATAGTAAAATGAGCTGTTTACTTTTAGCCCACGTGTTAAAAGTAAACAGCTGGTGTGGAATTTAGAATTTTGAACTGGAAGTGAGGTTATAAAGTTATTCTAGTTACCTCTTTCGTTAGAGGTAAAGTATTTTTTAAATTATTAAAGTATTATGTAATGAATAAAGTCAGATGTGTACTATTATAATTACCTTTGATAACTAACTTTGACAGCTACTGTCTGCAGACTATGACATACATTATAACTGTCATAAATGCAAACATTTGTTAAATCGACATTTATGGATTAATAACAGTAAATTTAAGGCCGTAGAAAAAATATTGTGTGCAAACTCGTCCTAAATGTGTTTATGCACGAGACCTGTTATGAAACTGAGCCTTTGGCTTTGTAACATAATTTTCACATCACGTGAATAAACGTCCGCTTTTAGCACTTGTTGCACAAATAGCCATTAGTATAAAAGTTTATAGCCTGGTTCATAAGCTTTAAAATGATATGTTTACATGTTTGCGTCCAATACTGGACACACAATGACGCGACAAAGCGTAACTAGCGCCACGACCAATTGACATCCTTGTCACGTTTTATAAAAGTGATGACTTCGGGCGTAATTGAATGAAAGCTGAATTTTGGCCAGTTGGGAGACCACTACACCAGATAAATTTTTCCAAAACTGTCGGCCCCTTCCTTGTGCTTCCCCCTCAGTGCTGTTCCGAACTGTACATTTGCCGACTTTAAGGAATTGCTGTATATCGCTGTAACCAATGGTCGTAATACTGTTTTTCTTAGTTTTGTACTAAAAGATTGTGCTACAAAAATATTTCAATTTAATTTTGGGTTAATATTCACACATTTTTGTTAATTGTAGTTTTTCTAGCGATAAAAACGGTATTTTACTTCTACACCACGTGTACGAAGTATTGAAATTCCCTCATATCGAAAACCACTCTGAGTCAAATATCTCTAAAATTTCGTGTCAACCGACTAATGAACCCACTATACCAAATCTGCGTCTCGGCTGTGCGGATCTTTTGGTGGAGACCCCAGCCCACTAGATCCCTCCCTCGTATTGGGGGGTGCCTAAACGTGCTATGCGGTGTACGTATGTTCGTCTGTGTACACGATTCCAGTCGCCAGGCCCCTTCCTGAAGTCTTGGATCTTTTTCATACGATAGGTCGTCTGAAAATGAAGGCAACATCAACTTTTGAGGTATCGTCGAAGGCAAAAATCCAAAGATATGGCACTTTCTGATTTTTTCATACAACACTAAAACCTCGCTAAACCGACATATAAATAAATAGTCTTGATATACCGACATCAATTGAAAAATGACCGTTAACCTATTCTAAGTTCCCACGTGTGACCCACGTGCCATGGGTGTGACCCACGTGCTATGGGTGTGAACCACGTCCCATGTGTGTGACCCACGTACCATAAGCCAAACCATAGTTGCTAGCCCTCAAAATATCCGTATATGTGCGGTTGTTGTTATTTGTTTTAATAATAATCGCATGGCCAATCCACTGATGATGATTACAAAAGAAAAACAAAAAAATTATTCTTCTTCAAAAGTCTTTTTGTCGTAGCGGTTTCGTAAGAATCGCACACAACACATACAAAGTTGAATTGATTAGATTTGCAAATTTTTAATATTTAAGTTAATTTCATGAATTGATTTTTTTGTTTTTGTTAAAATTTGGTTGGAATGAAATAAAAATTTGTTTTGGTTAAGCATTAAAATAAATTTTTGTTTTTTCTTTGTTACATGATATAACGAACAGCATTTTTTACAGCTGATTATGCAGTTAAAATCTACAATAAATAGTATAGTCACTCATCAAAAGGAGTATCATTTACTTCTAGAAAAGCAAGTGATTTGTGAGGTGTCAATCCATTGTAGCGCTCACGCACTACCAAGCAATTCAAACCTGTTTTTTGCATGTACAATATTTTCCACACCCTGACTTACAGCTGCAGGATACGAGGGATAATAGTAGATTATATTATAAGTGAGAGAAATGCATCATTGTTTGCGAGTGGGAATTTTGAATCGCGAGTGCCCCCGCACGAGCGATACAATTTCTCACGAGCTTATAATGGCATATCGCTCACGTGTGATATACGACGTTTTATCTTACAGTATCAATTCGTATGCCTAAACAGTTTCAGCCGTCAGAATATGTCGCAAAACAGACAATAGATAGTTACAGTAGCACCTATTACCATACATTATACAACTGTTTTCAGTGACTAAAATGAAGTTTTATTCACTAGTGAGTATAAAATACATTATACAACTGTTTTACAGTTGTACAGTTGTATAATGTATGGTAATAGCTGCTACTGTAAGATAAAAGACATTAAACTAGCAATAGTTTTCAGTGCTTTTTTCTTTTGCCTATTCTATTCTATTTTCTATCCTCATTTGGTCGCTAGTTTATTTTCTAGCAACGTTTGGACTTGCAAGTAAACTCTCAGAAGATCTTGATGATACGCGTTTTATCTGGCAGAAAGTTACGCCAAGTCAAAAGCCTTACCTAATGCTGACTTTCTGATTAGGATTGTGAAGCGGAAGTAGAGAGCTCAGAAAACTCAGCCATTGAACTTAAAAAATGGTCACCTGAAGCTGAGAACCAAGAAAGAATTCCTCTAGAACAGGGGTTCTCAAACTTTTTCCTCGGGTAACTACGCCTTTACGAAATTACCCCATTAGCGCGTATACTTGGTTAGCACTTCCTTTGGGGGGTAACCAGTTACTTATGATATTGTTCAATGAACAGGTTTACATATACCGTAATCCACTGCTGAAAGTAGTAGTAGAAGCAAGTGAAGAGTTTTCAATTTGTGAATGGAATCAAAAATAACTTATTTTACATTAAAACATTTTTCCAATGTGCAAAATATTAACAGACATTCGCAATTCATCGAAATGAAATTTGTCAAATGTTCGTAAGACATAACATTGGGAGTAGTTGAAGAGTTATTTAAATTAGTAAATTGTTTTGTGTCAATAGGGTTAAACATAAATTTTAACAAACTTCATTTTTTAAATGGAATGGACTATTTACCTACTTGAAAACTGTCAAAGTTAATTCTGCGGAATGTTTACAATTTAATAAAATCGAAAGGAGTAACAGGATTAGTTAAATTTGAAATTCGCCGCATTGATTAAATCAAAAACCACTTATTTCAGTCTAAAGAGTTTTTTCAATGCTCAAAATCGACATATGCGCTCTCTCACAGTGAAATTTGTAAAATATTCAAGAGATAATAACATTGGAGATAAATCAATTTATTTTAAATTATATAAATCATTTTGTATCAATAGGGCTAAGTATAACCTACTTCACATTAATTTTTTTTATTTTCAAATGGAAGAATAGCATTATATATTTGAGAACTGCTGGGATTAAATTTCTAAAAAGGTCAGAACTTAATAGAAGCGAAATAAGTGGAACGGTTTGTCAGGCCATTTTACATTTCTCAGTGATTTAATCAGCTACAAAAACAGTTTTGGTACATAAGTGGCGAGTTCGCTTGTATTTCAAGTCCATTTTAGCCATAGTCCATCGCATAATACTCCAACATTTAGCATCAAGCATACCCATTCGCAAACTTTGTACACTCCTGGTATCGCTGTTTCTAATTCATAACTTTGTACACCCATCGCATCGTGGTTTTACGCAGCTGTTGATTTCATCTCATGCAAGAGCGTTCAGTTTCGACTTATTTAAAAATTTACTCAACGAGAGCAAGTGAGAAAGCATCTATCGATTTCTGTCGCTCCGAGACGGCTTGTCGTTTCCGGGCGGACTTCCGGCCTTGCGATTGGCCACTCATTGTGGCGTGACGGCGCATTATTTTTGCGCGAAGTTCCACTTGCCTTGGGTTAGTATCGAAGCAGTCGATCCCAAGCCAGAGAGAGAGAAGTTGTCATAACCTGCTGTTTTTTCCGCCTCCCGCCCATTTGGGTACGGGGGCGGTGTGTTTTTGGCAGTTGGAGGCAGACGCTGCTTGGTGACGCTGGTGTGCACTCGTGTGTGGGTTAGAGAAGTCCGTGGCGAGTCGTTGTGGGAATTCAGTTCATATGTGGGCTTGTTAAAGCCAATTTCCCACCGTCGTTTGGGAGGCGGGACCCTGTTCCTGAAATTACTTATACAACGGTTCCGCTGTTAGCTGTGTAATGGTCGAGGTGGCCTGTACACAATCCGCTCTTTTTAGATGATTCTAGAGGACAACGTAGCATTTCGGCTCTTGTCACACACCCAGGTGCGAGCGATATACCGACACTGCTTTGAATGCCACCGCCCGCTGCAGGCTGAGCCCGCTAATAAGGTAAAAATTGTGCAATAAACTAGTTCGTTCACATGTTCTTGTAACTTAACTTTTTGAGTCGGCGCCCGACGATGAAATAATACAATAGTACATTCCAGTTTGCATTTGATACATAACCATTGCAGAGTACACTTTGATTAAAATATAACATTGTGATCTAACATTCTGTTCTGCAAGACAGTTTTGCTTCTGTAAATTAATCATTCAAGTTTGCGTTTGACGCATTCCGAATACAGAGTACACTCTGTGTAAAATATAACGTTGTGTCCTAACATTTTGTGCTGCAAGACAGTTTTGTTTCTGTAAAATTAAGTACTAATGCAGAGTACACTCTGAATAAAATTTAACGTGGTGTCCTAACACTCAGTGCTGCAAGATAACTGTGTTTTGTGAATTAGCCATTCAGTACTGCAAGGCAGCTTGGTTTTGTAAATTAACCCGTTTTAAGTTTGCGCTTGACGCTTAAATAACGCACAGTACACTCCGGCACAAATGTAGCGATGGCTATCCTCAAATGTTTCACTGTAAGTCAGGGCGTTCTGGTGACTCGAACTCAAGTTCAGGTTTTACACTCGCGCTCACGCCTGTTGAGGCCTAAGCCGACGGTATAACCTCATTCGGCCTGGATTTGTTTTTCGGCTCAGCTATGGGCCGCAACCTTTAGTTAAAGCGCTTCCCAGTTGGGCGTACTCTTTAAGCCATTCTTACGAGACGGAATACGTACCGAATATACCTGTATTTTTGTATGATGTTTGATAGGTCACTTGGAGTGGCCCAATAGATGTATTAACCGTACCGTCTTATTCTTTTTCTTTTTGTGTTTTGTGCATGTTTGTTTACAGGATGACTGTGTCACTGTGTTACGACCAGGTGAGGCCTGAACGTGGCGGATGAGCATTCCAGGTAGGTCGTTGTTTCTGTCGCTGCACTGTGGCTTCCACAAATAGTTATTTGAGTATTTTTCGCTCTGTTTGACCCTCAAGGTCCAGTTGAACGTGGGTACCCGGATTTAGATCTTGTGGCGCCCATTTCTTTAGCAACACCCTATATACTTATCGACACGCTTACCCTGTGGTGTACCGTTTTGAACCACGCCCATCTCCCTGAGCGTATTCGAGCCGATGCCTTTAGCCTGTTCTTGACGTTTCTCAGGGTGAGCGTGCTCATTTTCCGGATTTGTTTAGCATTTGATACTCGCTCATCCGCAAGTGTCGTAAGATCAATTTAATACCGTAACAGGTTATTTAAGATTCTAAATTTGTTTGTGTTAACAGAATTAAAAACATCTTATTTCACACTGAAACATGTTTTAACGTGCAGAATATTTCCAGACATTTGCAAGCTGCCGATATGAAATTAGAAATTGTTAAAAATAAAATTCGAAAAAGTGTACTAGCTATTTCAACATTATGTTAGTAACGTTAGACATAACGCTTAAACAGATTTTAAATGTGCAAAATATTATTAGCCATCTATCCAAATGAAATTACAAGACATTCAGAACTTATGTAACACTATTTTTTTGCAACAGTGCAAAAAAGTTTCATGCATCGTTTTGAGTGCAAAAAGTGCCACTTTATTGCACTCAGACAATAAAAAGTTATATTGCACTCCCCCAGAAATTTATTAAACATGTTTGTATTTTTTATCATTGTTGCACTATTGCAGATTTTTTTTTTACAATACGTGCAAAAGTGTTAAGTACTTGACATCCAACTCGGCCTTCGGACAATCTTCATGCCGCGTGCCATAATCATACACTTTTTGCACTGGTTATATAAATAACTATTATCTACATTTATAAAATAATTCAATCTTAAACAATTGCTTAATATTCTGTTGCAGATTGTAGTATCATTAAACGTAACTTATTTCGCATTCTAATATTTTTTTCTGCAAGCATGCAAAAGAGTATTGTCACCTATGTGATGCGCTAAAATGCTAGTAATATATAAACGTGTGCTATGCCTGATTGAGTATGTCAAAAGGTAGTCCTTGTATAATACTTATTATGTTACGGTAGGTTTAAAATACAGTGCGATGATGGAACATTTTTGGGTGATAGTGACTGTGGATTTGCAACTATACGTTTTAGCATGTAGTAGTACAAACAACGTAATGAGCTGTTGTCATTTTGCCTTAGGTACTGATAAGCAAATGTTGTCTAAACGCGTTAATGGAAGATTGTTGTATTTACCAATTTCTTGAACCCTATTTCGAATCTAGGATTAAATTTTGAAAAATCATAAATATATCTTGTTTCGACTGTCATATTGACAGATGAATTTTGTAAGTATGCGAACTAACTTAAGACACTGATTTTGTTTTCCACAGCCACCCTTAGTTTCTCAATACACTTTTTTGAGTCTGAAGATAATAGGTAGGCAATTTGTGTTTCAAATAAAAACCATTTGTTCATGCTTGACTAATTTTGAATTACACTTTTGTTATCATTTTATATTGCAGATAAAGCTTTACGGGTAACAAAAAAACCTTGATTTACTTTTAATGAAAAATGTAAAAAATATGTCAATCATATTAGTGTCATTTTAGTTTAAAATTGTTTTTATTAGTTTAATGGCATGTTAATTATTTTTGATTTGTTAAATTTAGAATCGAGTTGCAGGGGAACTGTATGGTTTTTCTGTTGTTATTGGTGGCTCATACAGGAAGCAAACATATAATATTTTAAAATTACACCTTATTTTCGAAAAAAGCTATTGAAGATAAATTATTTATAGATTAGGAAGTGCCATTTTGAGAGTTTTTGTACTAAGTTTATTTATTGTTCATGGCCATGCAGCATACACAAATATAACAAAAATTATCTCATGTAATTTTATTCATTTGAGGAAACGTCGGTAAAATTATGCAATGAAATAAAAATCAAAAATTTTGTTTATTTGGTACCGTCATCATCACGGAAGAGGCCAGCGTAAACAAATCAAAGATGTTTTAATTATTACAGTACACTTGTAATTTGTACTACGTATTGCTGAGAGTGAAAGGTAGAATTGGTCTTGGCCATGAAATACGAGTATTTTCAATAAAAACGTATCTTGTCGGACGCCTAACAGGTAAATCATGTAGGTTCGCTTAATTACATATCAATTAAGTAAGCATCCTTTTTGTTTTAGATGTTGATATATTACGTGTTGTCTTATTTTTTTTATCCTTGTACACTGGAGAAGCACATTTTGATTTCTTGTAGAAATTTGTCAATGAAATGTGCGTGGCAACTTCATGCCCATGATTTGATTAATAGTAAGTTATGACTTATGAACGATCTGAAAATTTCGTTGGTGCTGCAAAGATGGTCAATAATTATTAGTTAGAAAATCATGCTTTGAAAGATGCTATTATTGCAATACCGAGGATATTAAGTATAATAATCTATAATAAGAATAAATATACGTCTATAACGATCACGACGTGTTCTAACAAGGCGATTTGTCATAATTATTGTAGAAAAATTATAATGGTATTACAAGAGGAAGCACTAATGTATATTTCATAAATTTACACAGATTGGTGCTTTGAAGATCTGCTACTGCAGATAATAATCACGATTTTGAACTTTAACTTGTCTCAGATCTTGGCAGTTATGTAATAGTAAACAATATTTTAAATTATACAGTGTGACTACAAAAGAAGATTGTAAATGTTAGCAAAGTTAAAATGAATTCGAAATCGAAAAAAAAAAACATTGTGATGTGGCAATTTTAAAAAATACTATAGGTATCGCATTTTTTTACCACAGCAAGATGATAATTTTTTGGGTTAAATTATTTCATACGTATATTTAAATGTTTATATTTAGAAGTGTTTGCGTTTTTTATTGTTAATGGTGCAGCAATCTAGGATTTAGAACAAGGAAACAATTCTGGGCACAAGATGGCAGTTTTAAATACATTGTTTACAATCTCATGTGCAAGACCCATGCCATCATATTGTATACGTTACACTCAAAGGCCGAAATCGGGCAGCGACCGAAGAAATACCCATAACACGTTGCAGAGCCTGGATTTTATCCGTAATGCGTTGCGAGCATTAAATTTCGGTCAGTTGCCGAATAACTGTACCCAAAATGAATTAATTATGAGTACGTAGAGAGCTCCACAACCCGAATTCGCCTTCTCGCTATGCCATATTGAGCCGTTCTTCAGCAAAAGGCAATCATCACCGGGAGTAGCTGTTGTCATGGGTAAGGATCAGGATATAGTTCTTAAGGTTATTAAATGAAATAAAATGAAGCAAAATACAAAAGGACGCCAGTAGTCAACCACGACAACGACAAAAACTAGTCAAACTCACAGTCTAAATAAAATTCACTTACCGTGCACTGCTTCTAGCTTACACTAACATATACTCTAAAAACAAGACGGTATCGGTTGGATCAAATAAAAGATAATATATCAGTAATAGGGGATAATGATGCTTTAATAGTAGAATTGTTTGAATACAATTAAATAAAGTAAAAGTATTAAAATAAATAGCGCCTTGGACGTACAAAAGTCGATTTAAGAGAACCTGTGGTTCAATGTTATCTTGCAAAGTAAACTGGGTAGATGGGTTAAACTGGGTCGTTGAACGCAAAATGGCCCAAGGGTTACATGTTAGTAAAATAACCAAAAGTTACATTAGGCATCATAAAATGATACAAATAATATACGAAAGCAAATTATTCAAATTGGCTGGAAAGCGAATCGTGCGTTTAATAGTATTAAGGTTTATAGTCATAATTCAGTCACTAGAACTGAGTAGGTAACAGCGAAAAATCCACACTATCTGACGTGCAGCATGCCAGGCGCTGGAAAAAAAGTAATCTATAACTTGAGGAATATAACACAAGTCTGTCGATGGGCATTCGAGAAACTTACAAGTATAAAACATAACTTGCATCATCCAAATAATATTTAAATACCTTTCGCTGACTGTCTTAGGCGCTAAAAAAGGAAACTTTCCTTGATACTATTTTACCCATAACTCTTAACTAAATTGTAAAATAAATATAAATAATAATATAAATATATAATATAAATAGAGCTAATGCCCTAACGCATCTATGAACATGGTTTTCCTAGCAATACGGCATCGTCAAACGGAGATGCATCCAGGGGCCATGGGGGAAGAGGAAACCAAGCGCGTAGTAATTTTGAATGTGACGGCTAAGGTGTTCCATCAAAAATTAAGCGTGCGCGCCCCAGCAAATGTAGCAAACGCTGGCTTCAGAAAAGCTTATAAGCTTCTTAGCATTTAAGTATCTCGGAAGAAGGCATGGGATTTCAGATTCCAATCGGGCTCCACGAAACAGAACTGTCAACTTGGCTTGCCGAGAAGCGAAGAGGAAGTGCCAGACGCTCCAACAGTTTCTAGTGACTTTAAATACATAGTTGGCATTATTTTTTTTGGAAAACTTCCCATAGGTAGTGTTTGTTTGGTATAATTTTGGTGATATTTTAAGAGCGAATTATTCCGGAAACACACATGGACAATATGAGGCAGATTTGGTTATATTGATTTGGTGAATTGCTGCACCTTTTCGGTTATCTCAGAATGTGACAGTATTTCGGAAGTAATAAATTTGTTGACGCCCGCAACCTAACGTAGAATTTTGTGATGTCTGATTTCGCGTGGTTTAATGATCTGTTGAATGTAATTTTAGGCCTTTATTTTCTCATCTCCTCTCTTTCTCTATTCATTGCACTTCTGATTTTATATTGCTGCTTCGATATTTATACGAGGATCTCAAGACTAGCCGCGCTACCTGCAGAAATCCATGGAGGCGTGAAGTAGCTTCACGTTATTATCCTGTCAGTCTATTGGATTGAAGACTCGATACTGAAAAAATCCGTAATATCTGCAGTCGCGAGTTCGTCTCGACAGGACCTCTTGGATTTTCCAGCACGTGTCAGAGCTATTAAGGTCAGGTTTTTCCAATCGCATCTCACGCTTCTCGTTACGAGTGCAATACATATAGATCACCCATCGCAGATATTAAGTTTTGTACTGTAACTTTGTTCCTGGTGAGGTGATCAAACAGATTTTTTGGAGTGCATGACGAAGTTCATTTCCATTAGCGTTTTTACAATTTTGCTCAATCGATTCCGTGCGTTATTGTTTACATATTTTTGCATACCACTTATGTAATTGTTCTCTTCTATATTTTATTAAGTAATGTATTAAAGTCGTTGTCCTGAATAAAAGCAATGTTAACGTTTGATACCGTCCTTTTGGTATCATAGTCGTATATATCACTTTCAATCTAAATCTAAAGCGGCAGTCAACAGTCCAATATGTTTAGAAACCCAAGAGCAACCAATTGGGAGGGTTATAAAAAGGACATCCGCAATAGCTTAGAATTGGCCAGAACAATCTCAAATAATTCTGACGAGCTAGAAGCGAACGTTGCTCTCGCACAGCGCTCTATTGTAGAGTCATACGAGACCAATTGTCCTGTTAAGCGATGCAGGGAAGGTAAAAGGAATCCATGGTGAAACCCTGAACTCGAGTCCCTCAGCAAAGAAACTCGCAGGCTATTTAATAGAGCCAGACTTACAAACTCTCAAAGGGACTGGGACAACTACAAATTGTCGTTACGTTCATACAGAAGCTGCATACGCAGAAGAAAAAGGGAAAACTGGCGGGCTTTCTGCGAAAGTATCGAAGGCCTACCAGAAGCAGCTAGACTGCAGAAAATGTTCTCCAAAACTCCAGGTTCTAGGTTGGGGATGCTCAGGCTTCCTTCGGGTATTTTCACTAATACCAGGGACGAGGCTCTCAAGCATATCATTAATAGTCACTTCCCCGGCTCCTGTCTTGTACAAGAAGCCCTACTTAAGAGGCCTCCAAACATCGCGCATACTGCGATGGACTGGAAGATGCCATCAAAACTAGTAAGTGTAGATCGTTTGAACTGGGCACCTTTGAACCATATAAAAGTGCTGGTGCAGACGGAATTTTTCCGGCTCTACTACAGCATGGAATGGGGGTGCTGTTATGGTATCTATGTCACATTTTCCGTAGTAGTGTGGAGGACGGTCAAAGCAATTTTCCTACCCAAAGCGGAACGCCCAATGCATGATCCCGCGGCGACTTAAGACCTATCAGTCTGACTTCTTTTCTTCTAAAAATTCAGAAAAGACTGGTCAAAAGGTATATTAAAGATGGAGCTTTGGCTGTTATTCCTTTGCACCCATCACAACACGCCTACCAATCATCCAGGTCAGTTGAGATGGCACTCCATGCATCGTCTCCAAGATAGAGAAAGCCCTGCACCACAAGGAGCTTTCGCTTGATAGATTTTTAGACATAGAAGGGGCGTTTGATAACACCTCCTTTGATTCTATCTGTGTAGCTGCCGAGGAGCACGGGATTGAATCCTCGTTGATAAGGTAGATCGGTTCCATGCTGTTGGACCGGGGCTAGGGGCTGTTCTCAGGGAGCAGTCTTGTCCCCAATGTTATTGTGTCTGGTCGTGTTCGCTGGCACAATCAGTGAGATCATACAAGAAGTTCTCTTGTAATTTTCACCAACAGAAAGAGAATTGAGGGTTTTAGACAGCCCTCACTCTCGGTAAAGCGTTTCAGCCTTCAGAATCGGTCAGATATCTTGGAGTAATCCTGGATTCAAAGCTGAACTAGAGGGTTCATGTAACAGACAAATTCAAAGGACCACTGCGCTCTGTGGAGATGCAGACGGACCTTTGGAACCAGCTGGTATCTGAAGCTTCGTGTTATCATATGGTTATACACTGTGGTTACAAAACCAATAATAACATATGCTGATTTGGTTTGGTGGCCCGCAACTAGCAAGACAACAATCAGAACTAGCCTCAATAGAATACAGAAATTGGCCTGTTTAGGCTTCCGCCCCTTCACTTAGTTATTGAGGCGGAGGCTAGGAAGTCAGCCTGCAGTGGCAAAAAGCGCATATGAAGGCCTACTTGCTTGACATTAGTCTCCCCACATCTACAGAGACAGATGTGGGCCATGAAAGGGGAGCAAGTGTGAGACTCAGGCATCATCCACACATTTTGGGAAGATCCCAGAAATTCTCACAAGGAGTGATTTCGTGGCTTCGCTATATATGTTAAACAAAGAATTTCAGGTACTCATCCCTGATAGGAACGATTGGTGTCAGCAACAGCATCTTACTCCAGAGGGGCGTGTCTGGTACACAGACGGCTCCAGGGTGGAGGGAGGTTTTGGTGCTAGCATTTACGGTTATAGGCCGAGAGTCAAACTCACCGTGTTGCCCCTGGAAAATAAGCCTCCGTATTACAGGCGAAGGTATTTGTCATCCTAACCTGTGGCCAGGAGAACCTTCAAGAACTCCAATCTACATATCTACATTTGCACAGTCAGGAAGCGCTAAGAGCACTGCGTTCGCCCAGGATCAACTCCAGGTTGGTTCTGGAATGTCGCCAGATACTGAATAGGCTCGGTACAGAAAACTGGATCAAACTACTATGGATACCAGACTATAGTGAAATAGAGGGTATCGAAGAAGCTGATGCTTTAGCCAGAAGGGGTTCTCAAGGACCACTCATCAGCCCTGAGTCAGCCTTAAGAATTACCCGTGCCACTGCAAAAAGACAAGTTGAGCACTGGCTAAATAACCAATCCAGTGCCAACTGGGCTTCGATACCAAGGCTACGTCAGGCGAATTTCCTTATTGGGGAAATATCGCTTGGTAACAACTCCACTCTGCTGGTAATGTGCAGAATCGTGACTGTCCTACTAACAGGACACGGTCACCCATAGAAACACTTATTTACAGTTAGAATAGTAAGTGATGCCACCTGTGGGAAGTGCCAGTTGGAGGAAGAAACCTCAATTCATGTTACATGTCAATGTGTAGCTCTTCTAGCACTGAGACATAAACATTTTGGAGCTGGCGTGTGGAACCTCAGGTAATAAGGAACGTTCCTATGGGTAGGATTCTTTTTTTCGCGTTGGAAGCTGGCCTCTTCGAACGTGACCCACAGCAATTTAGGTGGAACGCATAATGGGCCAATAGGTCCCAGTGCAGCTAACAACTAGCACCACCAGAAGAAGAAGAAGAAGAAGAATATCCACGAGATACTCTTATTTTGAACTAGTGCACAATTATTACACGATTCTTGTTTTTATTCGAGTCAAACCGCCCTCTGTTCGACTGCCAGCTGGTCGGAGCAATTCAGTTGTTAAGGAGTTGTTTCATTTTGTAAGTTAGTTATAGTTTAGCGGGGCTGTATTGGTTTGGTAATTACTGCTCAGTGTTCAATTTTCTCTATTTCCAGAAACTATGACAACACACTACTAAATTGACTATAAAGTCGAAAGATTTATACGAATCGGGATGAAAATTTTCAAACTGACTTACGACAAGCAATATATTGTTTTTCAAGGCACACAAGATAGGGGACGGTATTTTTTTCTCCTTCCTTCGTATAGGCCTATGGCGTATTTTGTCTACACAAATGTGATTCTATGAGTCACTTCCTGATGCACCTCCGTCCCCGGCAAGTAGTTAGCGTAAAAATGGGAAAAATACTTTTTGGGACTCTTTCTATTTAATTCAGTGCAAAAGACATCACAGTTCGACGATAATCAAGTATGCGCTTCATAAAATCAAAATATTAATGTATCTATTAAACTTTAAATACTTGGGATAAATGTCACACAGTTTTTCACTTCATTAAAAAATATGAATCACTTTACATGTTCAACATATACACACACAATTAATTTATTGTCCTCGATGACTCCATGTTCTATGTATTTAACTTTAATAAAATTGTTCAATATGTTGCAAAATGTCTATTTACGCTAATGATTTATTGCTTAAACTATTTAAGTGACTATTATAAACAATAAAGGATAGTTATAGACATTAGTTATGGTTTGAGTAGCTATGAAATAATTTATTGTTTCTGCAACTGCGTATAAAAGCAATATAATGTAGTTTTGCTATTATTAATTCCGCCATCTCTATAGATTTATATCAGTTGAGAAATGACGAAAATAGCCAGTCGCTTAAAAAGTAAAATATGCAGGATCCGTTTATAGATAAAATCGTAGGTCATGTCCAAGAGCGTTAGTATCCTACGTTTTAATTTTTAATTAGAATCTTAATTAATACAAATATTTGTATACAGAGTGTTTAGGAAGAAGCCATTCTATTGTGTTTCACACAATGTGAAGCTTAATTGGGATCTTAATTGATTGAATAAAATATTTTAATTTAATATTCTTCTATTGAAGGTGCTGCATTATTGTAAACGCAACACATCTGCAAGAAAAAATATTTAACAATGCAGAGTACATAAATCGTGCGAAAGGCGAGGTCGCGTACAATTAAAAAAACACTTCATACCTTGTAGCAAATGCTCAAAATTCAGCTCAAAACTTCGCTGGTGCATTGTACAGAATATGAATGGTGGCGGGACTGATCGCACAATGCCTTTTACCTTGTTTACCGTTTTTCATTTAAATCGCATGCCATCCAGGAAGAAGTGCCGCGAGCTTGGTCACGCAAAAAGTATAAAAACAGTTCATATGGAAGTTATTTATGACCGTTTTTCTTGAAATTACAGTCATCTAAAACAACTCGCTGGCTTTGGATAGGTGTTATTCGTGTTTGGGCCAGAATCGAATCATCACTGCCTAATAACACATGATGTCGCTGTTAGATCTCTTCGTGCTTATTGCGTTTACATTTGCTGCTGTGAATTGTTTACAAAATCCCTATTGTGATATACCATGTGATTTCGGAGATAACGAAACGTACGCTCACACCGTTTGTAACAGAGGTGATCTTGTAAGTTTAATTTCTAAATTTGCTCCAGTTAAATTGTGAATTTAATTGTAAAACGCTGTATAGGTAGCACCCCGATTGTTATTAATATTACAAAATTTTTAGAAATGCGGTCCAGATCCGAGATGCGGTCCTGAATTTAAAGTAGTGCGGTTAACTGACGAGCAAAGACAGATGATCTTAAATATGCACAACGCCCTACGCTGTAGGGTTACTTTGGGCAAGGAAGGCAGGGGAAAACAACCTTCGGCGAAGAACATGCGAATCATGGTATGTATAATTTAAAATTTAATAATTTCGGCACCTGGAGAAAATCCTTCTGCACAGCACAGTTGAGAAAAGCCTTGCAATGATGAGTAATTAATTATTCAATATGTAAAAATTACTGAATATTTAAAAATATATTTGGTTAACTAGTGAATTTACAACTGTAAGAAGTTCTCTAAAGACATCGGACGACAAATTAGTGTTATTAAGGTGTATATGAGGATGTAATGGGCAGAATATAACTACATTTATATGAAGCTTTCTTAAAATTTATAGAAGTAGCGTAAAGCCGAGAAGGTAAGTTTTAAAATTTAATATTATATGTGGACTACATATTAGTTTGTTGGAAATTTAACAATATCCGAATGTAAAATACAATTGTTAAATTAGTGAGATGAATCGGCATCAGAAAACGTTTTGATATAATGCATTTATGCTGCTACTATAATTTATGTTTATATATTAATTATTTTTTTGCATACTAATCATGAAAGTCGTCTTTTTTTAACGCAAAATCGTGAAAAAGATTATACTTCTTTTAACTATTTTATTAAAATTGTGAATTGTCAATTTGACAGTTTTAAATTCCGAAGTCCTTTTCGACTAAATTTCGAGTTACAAGAGATCACTATTCAATAAAACTTTGTAGCTTTGAAAGTCCCTTTTTTCATTCATTTGCTTGATTAACTTCGGCTTCGCCCTCGTTATTCAAACTGTAACTTCATGAAAAAAGTATGACTTTCAAAACTAGTTGTACAAATTACTATTCTTTTATTCTAGTAATGTAGATTATTTTGATAATGGGACTACATAAGTTAATAAAAATACTTAGTAAAAAAGCTTGGAACAATGGTGATTTCATGTGAAAGAAAGTTCTACATTTTTCATCTTTAGTTAAATAATACATTTTAAGGTCATGTAGGGATAATTTCATGTTTTAGTATAATATTAATTTATGTAGAAATTCAGCGAAAATATTGCAAACAAATGGAAATTTTCCAGTGACGCTTTGTTGACGTTATATATGTATTTATTGATATTGTGGTGCATATGTACATTACGTTAACAAATACTACTATAACTAGTAGGTGTTAAGTAATTAACATATTCATATAGACTTCCAAGTTGTTTTTGACGGTTCCGGCGAAAAAAGTCACAAATTTATGTTTTAAATAAAACCATTAACATCAAAATTACCATATAGGAAACAAACTGGGTTCACCTATGGTGCTAATGTAATTTATCTGTTTGCTGGATGTTGCAGAATTTTAATTTGTAAATAATTTAAATGATAATATAATTTTTTTATTTTAATTGAATTATCTACACTAAATGTTTATTGCAATTAGTAGTGCTGGATAATCAATGCGGTCAGGGTGTATTGTTTTGTAAATGGCAGATTTACATTTTTCTATAGCTGCACATCGTTTGTTTTTGAAAGTAATCTAACTTAAAACAGAAATAGTCTTCGAGAAACCAGCAAATACAAATACATAAAATATCTGGGTATCCATAAATTCCTGTTATGGGAATGTAAATGATCATTCACTGAGATTGACGGGCGATTGCTGCTGGCATTTCCTTGTGAGTTTCTGTTCAATTTAATTAGAAAATCGATTTTTAACAATTATCATAAATCTTTACTTCTTGGAAGTGTTAAAAAATTATAAAACTAATGTCTTAGATCATCTTAGCAAATTGCATGTAAATGAATTCAATTTGTATTTAATTATTTTTGTATATATCGTTCCATAATTATTTTATAAACGATTCTTTGGAAGATGTAACATTTATTCTAATCACACATCAAACGTAATACCATTATCCATGGGGACAAAATAACATTTTGACAGATAACAGGATATTTCATACTAAAAGCGCAGGCTTAGTTTGGTTCTTAAAATTCTTTTACGCAAGAGGCGAATGAGTGGTTGTAAAACCTTATACAGAAATGACGTCTTCTTAATCGACAAAAAATTACAATCCTGTTGCAAGCTTTTAGGTGGGTCGTGACTGACGTATATGTTTATCCATCCACAAAAATATTAATTTAATATTATGGATAGTCCATTAGAAAAGTATAGATACTTTGGAAGTAAATCCATATCAAATATAAAATAGTATGTGGAATTGTTCAAATTGTATTGTTTGTTAATTTTTAAAGCAATAACTTAACAAATCGTCGAGGGGGAGTAGTTACTCAAATAAGCGGTATTAATTATACTTATTTTCAATTTTTAAAATTAAAGTTGTTCTTGCGCGCAGTTAAAAGAAACCGTTCCAACGAGTAAAAAATATTACAGTTACAGGTACAGTTACATTTAGCAAAATTAGGTTTTCTTTTTTCGTCTTATGCGAGGTTATTGGTCTGGTATTAGCCAAGTCTTCAAGTGCTGTGATAACCACGAATAACGGCTAACCTGTCGTCCAAATCACAAGTGGTGTTCAAATTTATAATCTGTACCTGCTGCAATGCGAATTTTTATTTTGCTTGATGATGTATTGTGCATTTTAGCATTTTTAATATTATTGTGCTATTTTTCAAATCCTATATATCTTAAGATTTTTTTCTTCATATTATTATTTTTAGTTTTGCTTTCAGGGGGTGTTGTTTATATTGTTCTCCACATATCTTAATTCTACAAATGAGCGCAATTTAAAATTTCAGGTTATTTTATTTTTATATGACAAATATTCTTTGAGGAATTATAAACTTTAACTATGCTATGTAATTCATTGCATAAAAATAAATTTCAGATTCTTTATGTAGGTATTGTCCAGGTACAAAAAATTATAACAATAGCAAGAAAAGTGTTTAAAGAATTAAAATTGTTAATGTAAAGCAATTTTTATTTAAAAAAATATTTTACTATTCTCAGTTTTCTGTCTAGCTTGTTTTTTCGCAAAAATGGTGTTAAATACGTACTCTAATTTTTTACATACTGTAAATATGATATTGGAAAAATATTGTTTCAAAGTCGTATTAATACCACTGTTAATTTGAATAATGATTAATATTTCATACCCGTCTTAAAATATTCCTTTGAATAATTAAATTAATTACACTTATTTCTAAAACTGAAAAAAATGAGAAGTAATATAGCTTCCGTTACCAATATATTTGTTTTAAGCAAATGTGTGAACAAAAACGTGTGTGTGCGTCCTCATACACGTGCATCCTTGACATATACTATATTTCATTACATTTTTTACAATCATTTTATTATTCTTGTCAATATTGATTACATAATTCACATGTAAATTTATAATTGTAGCTAATAAAGAAGGTAGCACATAAATTTAAATTTGAAGTAGGCTATTTATAGGCTGTGTGTTTGAAAAACAGGTTATCTTTACTACTCAGCAAATATTGCACAAATAGTTGCTAAAAATAAAGGAAGTTAACATAGCAAATCACACAGTGTAATCTTCGTTTCCTTATACATGCTTAATTCTTTAGATTTGTAGTTTCTGTTGTAACATAATTTAAAATAAAAATTATTGGCCCTTACTGAAATTAATCGACAGTTTATGTATACAACTTAAACGTTTTTACAGACTTACGATCGAGAATTGGAATTCATAGCTCAATGTTGGGCAAACGCTTGCAATGGAGGTTCGCTCATCCATGATGATTGCCGAAGAACCCGTAAGTAGAAAAAAAAACTGAAATACGGTTTTGAAAATTAATTCAAGTAAATATATTTTTGACAAATCAAATATTGAATTTTTGAACGTTCAGTGATCATAAATAATTATTTTAGGCAAATTCGAACATGTTGGACAAAACTTAGGATATGTAAACAGCACTGCCGATAATATAAATACCACAACAGCAATGGCTCAGTTAGTTAGGTACTGGTATGACGAAGTTGCCATTTTCAATAGCGAATGGGTGTTGGACACTAGAGACAGGTAAGCACTATTAGAGATATGCCTAAAAATATTTTTTTTCAACGTCGCGTGTGTATGTCATTTGCATCACTCAATTTATAAAAGAAAGTAGGCAATTGCACAACTCAGTGATGAAAGTAATTGCTTTACTTTACTTCATTACTAGCGATGATAGTAAAAATACATTTTTTAACGCACGTTAATAATAATGTTATTTATGAGAAAATTCAACGTTGGAAAAAATAACTTGTTATTAAAGTGCCATTGTTCAACTCGATGACACTTTCAACACTCGCTAACGCTCGTGTTGAAAATGTCTAGCTCGTTGAACAATTCAGCACAAAATTGTAAACGCCGCAAGCAGAGTTTATTTTCTATTAGACATTATTAACGGAAGTAAATTCACTTTAGTAGAACCTTAGAACAGAAAATTTTCTGTTCTAAGAGTAGAACTGATACATACAGGGAACTAGATCATGCAAACAATAATTTAATTTTTAAGTCAAAGTTTACAGAATTAGTTTATTAGCGAGAGCATATTTATAATTTCAGCTGCAGAAAACACTTATACCCGCAAGATGTACTTTATTCTACAGGGTGTATAGGAAATGACATTAAAATACCAGGTAATCATGCAGCCTGATTAAATTTGCGTGATTTTTTTTATTTTACTCGTAAGGCAATTTAAAGTCTGTCCAAGGGACATTCAGCAAATGAGGTGACACTATTGATAACTAACTTAAATAACAGGTCATCTAGTGATTCGTGCCTTTACAATTTCATCTTAGCTAAGACTTGATCGCCGTTACTGGAACGTGTCTGGTATGTCAGAAGGCTTGAAGCGTTAAAGTCTACGAGTGTCATTTGATTCGTCGAGAAGTCTACGCGCCAGTTGATTTGGGAGTACTAGTAATTTTACTCTATATGTCTCACTGAGTTGTTTGGCTACCTATTTAACTGTGGGTAGTTGTAGATCTCTTCTTAGTGGCGCGTTGGTCACAAACCATGGGGCGTTGGTAACTTGGTGTAGGACTTTAGATTGAAATCTTTCCAATATTTCGAATTAATATAATAATATTAGAATTTGCAGCAGAGTCCCATAGTTGCAGTCCGTAATTCCATATTGGCTTTAATATTGCTTTGTATACGAGCACTTCTTTTCTAAGGTGACTTGTGACTTTCCTACGATTATCCAGTGCAGCTGCCTCAGTTTATTGCTTCTTTTTTATTTCAATGTGAGGGCTCTATGTTAGTCTTTTGTCTAGGATTATACCTAAATATTTAGGTTTTGTATCTTGGGGTATAGCTTGTTCGTTGAGGTAGATTGGTGGACAGGTTGATCTTTTCGTGGTGAAAGTTACTTACATATTTCTGTTCATCAACCTTGTTACCTGCCTCAGTTTATTGCTTCTTTTTTATTTCAATGTAGGGGCTCTATGTTAGTCTTTTGTCTAGGATTATACCTAAATATTTAGGTTTTGTATCTTGGGGTATAGCTTGTTCGTTGAGGTAGATTGGTGGACAGGTTGATCTTTTCGTGGTGAAAGTTACTTACATATTTCTGTTCATCAACCTTGTTACCTGCCTCAGTTTATTGCTTCTTTTGTATTTCAATGTAGGGGCTCTATGTTAGTCTTTTGTCTAGGATTATACCTAAATATTTAGGTTTTGTATCTTGGGGTATAGCTTGTTCGTTGAGGTAGATTGGTGGACAGGTTGATCTTTTCGTGGTGAAAGTTACTTACATATTTCTGTTGATCAACCTTGTTACCTGCCTCAGTTTATTGCTTGTTTTTTATTTCAATGTGGGGGCTCTATGTTAGTCTTTTGTCTAGGATTATACCTAAATATTTAGGTTTTGTATCTTGGGGTATAGCTTGTTCGTTGAGGTAGATTGGTGGACAGGTTGATCTTTTCGTGGTGAAAGTTACTTACATATTTCTGTTCATCAACCTTGTTACCTGCCTCAGTTTATTGCTTCTTTTGTATTTCAATGTAGGGGCTCTATGTTAGTCTTTTGTCTAGGATTATACCTAAATATTTAGGTTTTGTATCTTGGGGTATAGCTTGTTCGTTGAGGTAGATTGGTGGACAGGTTGATCTTTTCGTGGTGAAAGTTACTTACATATTTCTGTTCATCAACCTTGTTACCTGCCTCAGTTTATTGCTTCTTTTTTATTTCAATGTAGGGGCTCTATGTTAGTCTTTTGTCTAGGATTATACCTAAATATTTAAGTTTTGTATCTTGGGGTATAGCTTGTTCGTTGAGGTAGATTGGTGGACAGGTTGATCTTTTCGTGGTGAAAGTTACTTACATATTTCTGTTCATCAACCTTGTTACCTGCCTCAGTTTATTGCTTCTTTTTTATTTCAATGTAGGGGCTCTATGTTAGTCTTTTGTCTAGGATTATACCTAAATATTTAGGTTTTGTATCTTGGGGTATAGCTTGTTCGTTGAGGTAGATTGGTGGACAGGTTGATCTTTTCGTGGTGAAAGTTACTTACATATTTCTGTTCATCAACCTTGTTACCTGCCTCAGTTTATTGCTTCTTTTGTATTTCAATGTAGGGGCTCTATGTTAGTCTTTTGTCTAGGATTATACCTAAATATTTAGGTTTTGTATCTTGGGGTATAGCTTGTTCGTTGAGGTAGATTGGTGGACAGGTTGATCTTTTCGTGGTGAAAGTTACTTACATATTTCTGTTGATCAACCTTGTTACCTGCCTCAGTTTATTGCTTGTTTTTTATTTCAATGTGGGGGCTCTATGTTAGTCTTTTGTCTAGGATTATACCTAAATATTTAGGTTTTGTATCTTGGGGTATAGCTTGTTCGTTGAGGTAGATTGGTGGACAGGTTGATCTTTTCGTGGTGAAAGTTACTTACATATTTCTGTTCATCAACCTTGTTACCTGCCTCAGTTTATTGCTTCTTTTGTATTTCAATGTAGGGGCTCTATGTTAGTCTTTTGTCTAGGATTATACCTAAATATTTAGGTTTTGTATCTTGGGGTATAGCTTGTTCGTTGAGGTAGATTGGTGGACAGGTTGATCTTTTCGTGGTGAAAGTTACTTACATATTTCTGTTGATCAACCTTGTTACCTGCCTCAGTTTATTGCTTGTTTTTTATTTCAATGTGGGGGCTCTATGTTAGTCTTTTGTCTAGGATTATACCTAAATATTTAGGTTTTGTATTTTGGGGTATAGCTTGTTCGTTGAGGTAGATTGGTGGACAGGTTGATCTTTTCGTGGTGAAAGTTACTTACATATTTCTGTTCATCAACCTTGTTACCTGCCTCAGTTTATTGCTTCTTTTTTATTTCAATGTAGGGGCTCTATGTTAGTCTTTTGTCTAGGATTATACCTAAATATTTAGGTTTTGTATCTTGGGGTATAGCTTGTTCGTTGAGGTAGATTGGTGGACAGGTTGATCTTTTCGTGGTGAAAGTTACTTACATATTTCTGTTCATCAACCTTGTTACCTGCCTCAGTTTATTGCTTCTTTTGTATTTCAATGTAGGGGCTCTATGTTAGTCTTTTGTCTAGGATTATACCTAAATATTTAGGTTTTGTATCTTGGGGTATAGCTTGTTCGTTGAGGTAGATTGGTGGACAGGTTGATCTTTTCGTGGTGAAAGTTACTTACATATTTCTGTTGATCAACCTTGTTACCTGCCTCAGTTTATTGCTTCTTTTTTATTTCAATGTGGGGGCTCTATGTTAGTCTTTTGTCTAGGATTATACCTAAATAGTTAGGTTTTGTATCTTGGGGTATAGATTGTTCGTTGAGGTAGATTGGTGGACAGGTTGATCTTTTCGTGGTGAAAGTTACTTACATATTTCTGTTCATTAACCTTGTCACTCCAAGCTTTAGTCCATTTCTCGATTTCGTTTATATTTTCTTGAACCAGATTAGATGCAATTGCGGGATCTCTGTGTGATGCAATCGCTGTAGTGTCATCAGCGAAAGTTGCTATTGCTGTTCCTTGTAGAACTGGGAGATCGGCAGTAAAGATCAGATACAGGACTGGCCCCAGTATGCTTTTTTGCGGGACGCCTGATTTGATTGGTTTTAGGCTTGTTGGTTCGTCATCATTCCTAACATAGTACTGTTCATCTTCTAAGTACGATTTTAATAGAAGGCAAATATTATGGGTTAGTTGTTTTTTGATTTTGTTTAATAGTCCTGAGTGTCAGACCTTATCGAATGCTTTTGAGACATCGAGAAATACAGCTCTTCTTAAATATTGGTATTTATGTGACGTACTATTCGGTGCACTTGTTCGATGGTTCCATGCTGTTCTCTGAAGCTGAACTGATGCTCAACGATTAGTTGCTTTTGTTCAAGTTTTTTTTTATGTACGTTAGGTAACTATGCAATCTGTTTTTACAAACAATAAATATATAAGTTGATTTACATAAATTAAATTAAATTAATTTAATTAACATGAAGAGGTGTGTTCCAGTGAACAACACTCTCTATATGCGCATTATAGTACATATTCCAATATGATACTACGATACTAGGTATGATTACTATTAATAGTAATACTGTGCTAATACTATACTAATACTATACTAATACTATACAAACACTATACTAATACTATACTAATACTATACTAATACTATACTAATACTATACTAATACTATGCTAACACTATACCAATACTACTATACTAATACTATAGTAATACTATGCTAACACTATACCAATACTATACTAATACTATACTAACACTATATACTATACAAACTATGCTATCACTCAGATTTATGAATCAAGTCTAATGGCGTTCTCCTTTTTAAACGATATGTTTGCTGACTGTTATCTAGCCAAGATGTTTGGTTGCACTTATAAACGTTTTATGTATTTTGCGCTGTAGTCCACAATCACTTCACTGATTTTTGGCACTTCCAGATCATTGTAAATATCACTATTTGTGACGAACCAGGGAGCGTCTATGATAGTCCATAGTACCTTTGCCTGAAATCTCTCGAGGATTGCTGTATTGGTTTTCGATGCCGTTCCTCATAACTGTAACCCGTAAGTCCAAATTGCCTTGAGGATGACGCTGTACGCAAGGAGTTTGTTTCTGAGTGCTAATTGTCCTAATAGCCAATAGTGTATGCGAAATTTCATGCGTTTCTACCAGATGTGATGTCGCCATATAAGTCCTTTGTCGAGGTGCATACCTAGGTATTTAACTGTGTCTGTGGTAGGAATTATTTGATTGTTTATTGTGACTGTCGGACATTCTCCACGGCATGTCGTGGATATAATATGATTTGATTTAGCCTCGCTTATAATGATACGCCATTTTTTGTCCATTTCTCGATTTCGTTAATGTTGTTTTGCAGTAATATTGTTGCTTCAATCGAATTTTGATGTACTGCTAAAATAGCAGTATCATCAGCGAATGTTGTGGTAACATTTGTGTTTGTCGGCAAGTCGCTGTAAAAATCAAGTAAAGTATCGGTCCCAGCACTCTTCCCTGTGGAACACCTGATGATATTGAGTTTAACGTTGTTACCTCGTTTTCATAACGTACTCTGAAAAATATTTCGTTTAAGTATGATTTATGGATGGTATATAATGCTTCTGGCAGTTTTTTATTTAGCTGGTAAAGCAGTCCTTGATGGAATACTGCTGTACAATAGCTTTTTTCCTCAAACGTTTTGTTTACTGTGAACTACTCGGTGGACTTGCTCGATAGTTGAATGATGACTTCGAAGCCCGAATTGATGATTCGGAATCAAGTTACGTTCAGCGATGGTGTCTTTTAGTCTTTTTGCCATTATTGGTAAGAGGCTAATCGGGCGGTAATAGATGGGCTCATGTGGCGGTTTACCTGGTTTTTGTATTACTATTACTTCTGCCATTTTCCATTGTGCTGGGAAGTATTTCAGTCTGAGTGAACCATTGAAGAGCTGTGTTAGCATCACTACGTATTTGCTAGTTAGCACCTTCAAGAGTTGTCCCGTGATCAGGTCATATTCTGGCGCATTTTTAGGATTTATATCGTTTTTGATGAGATTTTTTACTTCTTCTGGCGTGACAGGTTTTATGGGTTCGCTTGGTTGTTCTGCCTCTTCTAGGGATGTGTTTATTTCAACGTGTTTATTTTCATTGGCTGGGGGAAGCGGTTTAAATACATTCCGCAGGTGATCTGTAAATGCTTCAGCTTTATCTTTCTCTGTCTTCGCCCAGGTTCTGTTGGTTTTTCTAATAGGTAGAATTTGTTCTCGGGGTCGTTTTAATCTTTTTGTGGCCTTCCACAGTGCGTAGTTAGAGTCCGCTGTAGGCGATAAGTTTTCAAGATACTTCTTAAAGGAGTCATTTTTGAGCTCTGTTGGGTGCTCCTTTAGCTGTCTTGCTGCTCGATTATAATTTGTCTTATCTTGAGGATGTCTTAACCTTTGCCAAAGTTTACGAAGGTGTCTCTTTTCTTTGATTTTTTCTCTAATAACTGGTGGACAGTTCCACTTCCTATTCTTTTTTGTTGGAATTGGCGTTGCTTCCCAAGTTGCTTCTTCTATCAGTGTTGTAAAGTTTTGCACTTCATCTTCCAGTTCCTTTGGTGTTTTGAGTGACACCTTAAGATTTACTGGTTTATCTATTAATTCTTTCTAGAAATCCTAGTCAGTTTTTTTATTGCAGAGTTTTACAGGTTGTTCCTTTTCTTTTAGGCCCGTGAGTATAGTGGCTATTACCGGCGTGTGGTTATATGCAATGTAGTATTTCGTTTCAATGTTTAAATACTCAGGTATGAACCCCTTGGTGACAAAAAAGTCTATACAGTCAGGTAGTTTTAGTGGTATCTGTCGGCCAGTGGGTGGGTTTGTATGTAGAGAGGTGGTCGAGATGCAGCTCTTGAATTACCTCATAGAGTATTCTTCCTCTTCCCGGTGCTGTAAGCCTGGAGCCCCAACTAGTGTGTGTTGCGTTAAAGTCGCCACCAGCTAGGAATCTGTTGCCAAGTTGGTTGAAGTAGCTTATGAATGACGCTTTGTTAGCACGATAGTTTGGAGAACAGTAGGCTGCCGAAATAGTAACTGGACCATACCAATCTTCTATGACTACGCTTGATGCTTGAAGATGTGGTACTTTTAGTTTGTTTAATAAATTGTGTTTTAGAGCTTCTCTTATGATGACTGCAGCTCCACCCCTAGCTCTTCGTTCTGTATCTGGATGTGCTACATTGTATATTGTATAGTATGGTATTTTTAAGCTTGTGTTTGAGGTTAAGTGGTTTTCGGAAATTAGTAGGATATCAATTTTGTTCAAGGCTAAGAATTGCTCTATTTCATACTTATGATTTAGAATACCGTGCGCGTTCCATAAGGCATGTTCAATTGTTCCAAGTATTGGTTTGATTCTTTTAAGCAGCAGTTTTTCGAATACTTTCGATATTGTTGGCAGGAGGCTAATTGGCCTGTATGCACATACGCTTTCAGGATATTTGTCAGGTTTTGCTATAAATATTTTCCAGGATGCTCGAAACTAATTCAGTCTTAGGGCTGTGTTGAGGAGTGCCGTTATGTCTCGAATGATGTTCTCTGGGGGTTGCTTGAGTACCTACCTTGCTTGTCATTTGATCCCACCTTGGAGCTTTTTTGCGGTTGAGATCTTTGTCGATTATTTGTTGAATTTCCTGGATCTTGAAATTTTTTAGTGGGAGTTCCATTTGCAGTGGTGAATCTAGGAACGTATGGATTTGTTCTCCCCCCCCCCCCCCATTTTCAGTGATTATTCTCGGGAAAGGTGTAAACGTTTTTTCAATATGTTTAGCAAATGCTTCTGTTTTCTATGTTTGATCTAGTGGGGTACAGCTTCTATTGCAGTTGCTTACGCACACTGCATCTCTTATAAGTAGCAGTGTGATTTTCTCCACAGTTACAGCACAATATCTCCTTTATTTTTTTTCCATGTGCAATCGTTTGTGAGACGGCTATCTGCGCATTTGACGTATCTAGGTTGTTTGCGGCAGTAGTTTTTGGTGCGTCCGAAGGCTTGACATTTTATACATTGTGGAATATCACGTTTTTTATGTGCTTGTCCAATGTGCACAGATGTGTACAGTAGGAATTGAATTTTGTAGATTTCTTTGTTACTGTAATTTTGTTGTATTTCTATGAAAAACGATGACGTCGGGATTTTGGTATTTTTGTTATTATCATGTTGTGTTCTTTGTATGTTTTTGACTGTAAGCGCCTTGTAGCCCTTTTTTCAATTTCGTTTTTGATATCTTTATATCTGTAGATGGCCCTAACCCTTTTAGTAACACTTTAAAGCTTCTCTTATCTTTCATCTGGTAAGTATGACATTGTGAACCTTTTTTCAATAGCGCTTCCATAATTATGGGATACTTTTAGGTTTTTGTTGCTTGTATTTTGACTTCGTTATTGCTTAATATTTTTAAGGTGTAGCTGTCGGTAGTATTTTATAAGTTTACCAATTGAGCTGTATTTTCGACTCCATTTACAAAAATTGGAGGAGCCTTACTGGTTTTTTTTCGCGTTTGGGAAAAAACAGGTTTTTCCACGACCGGGAGTAGAAGTCGGTTTCTATAGCATCAAAATTGTGACAGAAGTAAAACATTTACCCCTTAGAGACTAAATAAGACAAAAACTTCCCTAGGGAGTTTTCATTATGACTGACACAACAATTATGTGAAATTCGACACAAACTGACGCAAAACCTAACCTGCTAACCTCGAATTCGACATAATTGTGAGCTCTTGTCATAATGACTTCTAGTGCCACCAACTTTAAAATTTACCAGAGGCTACTAATTTTAAAATAATTGTAACTAAAATGTCATAAATGACGTTTAAAAAATACAGGTTTTTCGTTTTAAACCTTCCTGTAACGTTAAAAAAATAGTATATGCAACTCGGAGAGAATGCTATTTTGCTTCAGCTCAATTTCTCTCGCTCATTGCATAATCTATTATTCTACGATACTATAATCGTGACAGAAATAATGAATTACTCCCTAGAGGACAGAAATATTCCTAGGGAGTTTTCATTACGACCGAAACAACAGTTATGTCAAATTCGAGGTTAGCAGGTTAGGTTTTGCGTCAGTCTGTGTCAAAATTGATGCAAAACCTAACCTGATAACCTCGAATTTGACATAGATTTACAGTTCCACCAACTTTAAAATTTAAAAATGTCAATAAATTACGTTTTAAAAAAACTAGGTTTGTAGTTTAAAATCTTCCTGCAACGTGAAAAAAATAATATATGCAATTCGGAGAGACTGCTATTTTGCTTCAGTGCTATGTGACTCTCGGGCTTCCCCCTCGAGTCACAAATTGCACCTCAGCAAAATAACGCATTTCTCTCCCTCATTGCATAATCTACTATTTTCTTGTTGATTAATAATAATAATAATAATAATATATTTATTCCTCAACCACAAATAAAACATATATAATACAATATTTATAAAACACAAAATAAACTGACTGACTGAAGAAATCACAAGGCGCCAATTCAAATTAGTGGTTTCCCACCCTTGCTCTTCCAGTGGCGCCTTGAATAATGTAGATAAATACCGTGGACACTTTGCCTACAACTAATGGATTAAATAGAAAAAAAAATTACATATAGATATATAGATCAGTGATGTCGTTGCACGTTTACTAATAGTTCCAAATTGCTTCTTAACAACAATAATCAATGCTATTAGCTGCCATGACGTTTAGCTTATTTGTATTCTATATAGATGGCTATACATATTCGTTTTAAAATTGATGTGATGGAGTTTTCTAAATTTTTTAGGTATATCATTGTAGATCTTATAAATCTGAAACTGAAAAGACCGTTCGAATAACACTGTTCTATGTGAAGGAGGAGATATGCCTCCTTTAAATCTTAGATTTAGAGTATGCACATCTGTCCTGAAGTTGATTTTATTATATAAGTAAGCTGGCTGCCTTGTTTGAATAATTTTGTGACAAAGAGTATCATACTGTAAGTGACGTCTATTTTGCATATTTAACCATTGCAAGTCTTTTAGTTTATATGATATTCGTTCGTATTTTCTAATGCCAAAGATTAAACGTAAACAGGAATTTTGAATTCTCTGTATTTTACGAGAAGAATCCTGAGTTATAGAAGGGCCATAGATCTCGCTACCGTAAGAAAAATTGGATAAAACAAGTGAATTACAAAGTAGCGACTTGGTTTCAATTGACAAAGCGTGTCTATGGGGATAAATTAACTTCAGTGCCTGAATACTTTTTCTAATACAATTGGTAATATGCTTTTCATACCGAAATGTATTATCTATGATGAGACCAAGATCTTTAGCTTCGCTTTTAATAGGAATGGGAAGATCATCAATCGCTACTCGCATCCTATCAGTCAGGTCAGCTACAGCATCCTTATTCCCAAACAATACAACCACTGACTTTTGGGGATTAATAACCAGAGAGTGCTGCCGCGACACCTTACTGATAGCATTGAGGTCAAAGTTGATATCACGTACAGCCTCTCTATATTTATCTGGGAAGAAAGAGTGCAACAACTGAGAGTCATCGGCAAACATTTTCAACTTACAAGTTTCAACACATTGGTAGAAAGTTGATGTGTAAATAATAAATAGTAAAGGGCCCAAAATAGAACCTTGAGGGACTCCTTTGACAACTGGTAAATAATTAGATGTAGACATTGATATTTTTACACACTGCATACGATTTGTCAAATAACTTTCAAATAAGGCAATTGCAGATTCAGACAAGCCAATGTAATTCAGTATAGTTAGCAGAATTTTGTGATTAATTGTATCGAAAGCCTTACTATAGTCAAGTAGCGTAAGCGCAGATACTGTATTCGAATCAGTAGCGGTTAGTATTTCATCGATGACATATAGTAAGGCTGTCGAACAACTTCTGTTAGGTAGGAAGCCAGACTGAATGTCAGGTATTATCTTATTTTCATATAAATATTTCCTCAGTTGCAAATTCATCACTTTTTCAAGGACTTTAGACAAAACAGGTAAGATACTAATTGGTCTTAAGTCCTTATAACCCTCAGGATTTGATTTTTTTGGTAGTGGAATAACTACTGCTTTCTTCCAGCTATCTGGAAAGAAATTTGTAAGAAGTGAACAGTTAATTATGTGAGTAATGTAAGGAAGCACTGCAGGCATACAAAGTTTTATTATTTCTATATTTAATCCCTCGTGTCCTGCGGCATTAGTTTTTATTTCATAAATAATTTTAAGTACATCCGAAGTATTTATCTCTCTAAACTTAAATTGTACATCGTTCGAAGTTAATTTATTGTTTTGATAGAAACTTACAATGTCGTCAACGTCAGTATTGTTAATGTCAGGAATCGAATTTATATAAAAATTATTTATTTCATTGACTTCAGATAAATGTGTTGGGATTGCAATTTTAGCTTTAGCGCCAATATTTAATTTTTTAAATTTATTCCACATTTGTTTTGAATTAGAATTTTGTATTGTAAATTGAAAGTATGCCTTTTTCTCAGATTTAATCATTTGATTAACAAGATTGCGCAGCGACTTATAATATTCCCATTTAGCAGAAGACTTAGTTTTACGATACTTAGTTAAGGCCTTATCTCTAAGTTTCATGGCAACTTTTATATTATTGGTCAACCAAGGAACGAATGGTTTACTTATATTAATAGTTTTGACTGGAGCATGCACGTTAATTGTATTGCTTAAGTTAATACTTAAAAATGTATTTTTTCATTAATGTCTCTGAAGAAAAATATTTGTTGCCAAGGCACTCTATGCAGATCAGCCTGAAATTCCTCCAAATTAAATTCACTAAAATTTCTAATTGTTTTAAAATCAACTGGGGTAGACAAAGGTTCGATATTTAATTTACAGAAAATTGATTCGTGGTCAGCTAACCCATGAGCACTTACTCCACAATCATTCACAATTTCAGTGCTACTAATCAGAATAACATCAATTAGAGTTTTACTATTACGCGTTATACGCGTAGGATCAGTAATCAGTTGAATGAAATTTAAAGCGTTTATCATAGATTGAAAATACATTGTGTCAGGTTGGTTTAAATTAAGCATATTTATATTTAGATCGCCAAGACAACAAATATAGTCAGAGGAATTTGACAAAAGTGTAAGAGTCTGCTCCAATTCTTCACAAAAATATTTATAATTGACAGTTGGCGACTTATAAATGCATCCCAGCAAAACTGAGCGTTTTTTAACTTTTAGTGAGATCCAGATTTGTTCTATTGAATCGCCAGTATCTACTGTGGTGCATCTATAAGAACTTTTAGCGTATATACAAACACCGCCAGCTCTACTTACCCGGTCACGGCGAAATAAATCATAACCATCTATAGAGATAAGATTGTCGGCAATGTCGCTTGAGAGCAATGTTTCACTAATAGCTAAAACATCGTATTTATAATTATTAACAAGCAATTTCAAGTCATGAAGTTTTGGAACTAAAGATCTTATATTGATATGTGCTATCAGAATTTCATGTGCTCCCATATATTTAATAAAGTAGCATAAAATTAAAAGTTAAATCTAAAATTTACAATATTAAAACAAAATTAATTACCTGATTACGTACATACAGGAGCACATGACACTCACCTGCAAAAATAAAAACGCAATTCAAATAAATAAAATATAAAAATAACAAAAAGACGAGCTGCCTATCCTTTCCAAACACTGCAAAAGGTCAGGGTAGTTTATGTTGTAGCAGCTGGAGTGTGATATCAGTTTATTTAGTTTACACCATTTAAGTCGTTTATGGAACGAATGTTTCTGATATTTTTGTCACTAAGTTTCACAAAAACTTTACATGAGCTTGTCCACACCCGTTTAGAACCAAACTTTTTTACTGTGGCTTGTAGGAGTTGCTGCCTGTAGTTGGTTAGGTCTTCGCGGATGACTACTTTGGTGCCCTTCAGTAGGCGTTTATGTTTATATACAAGATTTTTTGTGTTGCGACTCAAAAATTTTACAATTATCGGTCGACAAAAACCTTCCTTACCCGGTAGCCGATGACTGCAATTAATATCTTTAGGGGATATATCAAGATTGAGCTTATTCTGACACAAATCACTAATGACTTGATCAGTATCCTCGTTTTGCTCCTCGGGCACTCCAAAAATACGCAAACTGTTCCTAGATTCATTGTCTGTGTTTTCTTCTTCAGATAGTTTTTCGTGCTAATTGGCTTATTTAGCCAGTAGTTTGGTGCAATTACTTGCTTTTTTGCGCTCTTATTTGCTTCTGGGTTAGCTCTTGGTCTTTTTTTACATTCGACTATTTTCCAGCCCGTTCCAGCATTCATTCTTGTGAAGGTATATTTAAATTTTGTATATTGACGGGTTGTTGTGTTTGGAGTATTGTGGAGTAGTTCGAAACTTGAAGTGTTAAAGAACTTAGTTGGGGGTAAAATGCTGTTTTTAGTGGTAAGTGATTACTGCTTTGTTGAATTGATGCAATGTTTTGAAACTGTTGCTGATAAAGCTATTGTATGTTTATATCTGTGCACTGACCTGCATTGTTAACGTATGTTGGCTGTGGAAACAAATTTGCATCCGGCTCGAAAGCCACCAGTACTTGTGTCTAAAAGTTTTCTGCAGAAGAAATGCGTTGTGATGTGCGATTAAAAGCACACGGCGACCTCGGGGTCGCTTATCATTAAGATTTCCACTTGAACTCGGAGTACGATCTTGACGATGTTTATGCTTCGAAATTCAAGCGGAAAATTACATTACAATTTGTCTCTCGGAATTAATTAGACGCTGCCTTGTCATTTCTGAGACATACGGTATATTTTACCAATATTTTATGAGTTGTTGTGTCATGGATGGTCACGGAGCGACGTCATCTCTATTGAGAGTAGTAGCGCTATTGCCTATATTGATTATGGCACCAGTACTTTTTTTTGTTCCTTCTCATAGATATGTAAACTATAAAAATAAATACAATAAATACGATTTAAGCTACGAGTAGTAAGAAGAACAAAGTCAAACTATACTGCGTGTCCAAGATAAGGAGGGCCAGTATGGGGATCTCGGTAATTGTAAGAGATACAAATTTGGTTAAATTGAAAGAAAGTTGCGCAATTAAAGGACTAACAAAATGACGTCTAAAAATCCTTGATATGATTTTTCGATTTTGTATTATCTAAAAACAGATTTTTGGATTTTTTATTTTATTTTCTTTTGCTGTTATTATTAAAGCTAGAGCGAAACTGATTAAACTTCGTTATAGCAACTTTTAGTGGACATAATGATTACGTTATCAAAATATTTATCCAAAATTTCGTCTTCGAGAAACCATCATCAACTTCATGTTTTTAAATACCGTTCTGGTTTTATTCCGAATTTAACAATGTACCACATATTATGGTTTAATTACGTTGCGAGCTTTTTTTAATCATCATCAGATTTAAGATACGGACCTGCATTTCTCATAATTTTGTAAAAATAAGTTCATTCAGTAAGTTAGGCGTTTTTAGATGCCGTTAAAATATTGAAATGCACATCATAATGTCATAATTCTGATACATTAATTTAATAACCAACCAATAACTATTAACCATAAATAACAAATAAATGAACAAAAGATTATACAAAGAATAACAAAACGAGCATCGAAACAATTGAGTCCACTAAAAGTTGCTATAACGAAGTTCAATCAGTTTTGCTCTAGCTTTAATAATAACAGCAGAAAAAAATAAAATAGAAAATTTAAAAATTCGGTTTTTTGAGATAATTCAAAAACGAAAAATCATTTCAAAGATTTCTAGGCGTCATTTTGTTAGTTCATTAATTGCGCAATTTTCTTCACATTTAATCAAATTTGTATCTCTTACAATTACCGAGATCCCCATACTGGCCCTCCTTTTCTTGGACACATTGTATATATTTTAAAAATAACAGAGTTATTGTACAATATTTAATACAAAAACACAATGTAAAATGTGAGTGGCATCAACATCTGATTTATGCATTAACAATGAGCTACAGCATTAGTGTTTTAAATAAATCGTGTCTCCTGGTGAAAGTGCCTAATCTTCGCCCTTGGTGATGTAAATGTTTTGGATCGTTTTATTTTAGCTTGTCTGTCTGATGCAATCCTGTTGTCTTCAGTTTGGAGCGTTACTATTTGGGTTTTCCTCTTTGTCATGACTCTTCTGAATACCCTAGTGCCTCGGTTATTTTGTATCACATTATCATATTATTGTAATGTTTTTTTTTTCGGATTTGCGGTCTGATTGATTTGTTTAGTTTCTTTAGCCGGTTCCGTTCTCTTTCTCTATGTACTAATAGCTGTCTTCGTTCGTTTATCAAGACCTTTGTTTACTTGCCCATTTATGAGTTATAATTCGAACTTATGAGAAACAGTACGGTAGTAGTATAATAAAAAGGCCGGATACAAACATAAATGCAAGAAGAGCGAGACACTATACAGAGAAAAGTATCGAAAATAAAGCCTACAAATGTGCCCTAACGTCCATGAAAAACGGGAAAACATCTTGAAGATTACTACTACTACAAGGATTATTTACTTAGATGTTTGGAAACATTATTTACTGAATTTCTGAAGTCAGGAAAAAACATCAAATATTTGAAAAACTCCCTAGTGATCCTAGACAAAAATTTTAACTATACGATTGAAAAATCAGTTGAACGAGGTACAAACAGTTGAATAAGTCGGATTCCACACAATACAAGGAATGCTCGCAGAACTAAACACGGCTACCCGTGCAATAGGACTCCTTTACCAAAGACAAAATATATAACATCACACTGAACAACAATTCAGCGACGAAACCCAGAAAGTGTAGTATTACGGGATTTTTGACCGTTTTCTAACGGAAAGATGCCAGCAGATAAACTCTGGAGAATGGATCGGGGTTGGCTTACCTTAGAAAGTGATAAACTAGAACAAATTCATCTCCGCATACTTGAGATGAGTAACCACTAAGTGACTCAAATATAGCCAAAAATCATATAAAACTCAAAGAGTAACGCATTGGGGCCTCAAATGTAAAACCTTACTTAAGTGACCTTTCGAAATGCTTAATTAGGAACTAATTACGGTGATTGCTGTTAAGAGGCACCCGACAATTTAACGTCATAATGAAAAATGCAATTTCGATACACCAGCAATTCGGGCCACGTTTGGACACAAATGTTCTGGATTCCTCCTACTTAAACAGTTCTTGACGCTGGAGCAAAGGGTCGGTTTCACCTCAGGAAGGCCAAAATGCCTCTAAGACTTCTCACAGTAACCAGTTACGGTAGCTAATCAAGATTAAGGTCTCATAATTCGCGATTTCAAGACTTCCCCATAAAATAGCAATATCTGCCCTTCATAAACCTGAAATAACGCATGTAACAAAAGTTTTCGGAAAAATTTCAACAACGGCATACGAACCAAAATCAGTTTTATATCTAGTCGTCTGTGGAACAAAACAAGGTATATTAGTTGACATTTTAGTGTAGCGTACCACGTTAACTGAATAACTTCTGATAACATGTTTAGAAGTTGGATATTCGTAAGAACATATACTTATGCGTTGGTTGGACGGATACCCAAACGTGATATTGTGAATATGTTCAGAGATCAGAATGTTTCGATTTCGACTACTTATCAAACAATTCGCGAGTGCGAAGAAGGTATTCCGTGCGTAATTTTACCAAAGCTGGACGTCCACGAGTTTTACCTTATGCTTCCGTTAGGAGATTGGTAGAAAGAGCTAAAGACAGGGTGGGGACTTCAACACGAAAGTTATCGCATCAATTTCGAGTTTCTCATATGACTATTAGTAAGGAATTGAAGAATAATGGATTTCAATTTCGAAAAAGAAAGAAATGCCCAAAATATTCTGATCAACAGCTGCGAAGAATTTCTAGATGTTGTCGAGCATTAAGACGTCTATATTTTAATGGAAACAAAGTGATCGTTATGGACGACGAGAAATATTTCACTTTGTCGAACGCCGAAATGAAAGGGAACGATGGCTTCTATACTGATGATATTAGAAATTGCCCTAATGAAACCAAATTTAAATGTAAAGCGAAATTTGCGGTTAAAGTATTAGTCTGGTGTGCCATATCAGAAGCAGGAATTTCGCGTTCGTATGTTGGATGTGTTAAAGGAGAAGCGGTAGATGCAGTAATTTATACACAGAGATGCCTTCCAAAATTACTTGAGTTTATTAATACTCATCATGCTAATGATGAAATAGTATTCTGGCCTGATCTGGCTTCTTGTCATTACGCTAGAATCACTAGACCATGGCTGGAAACGAATAATATCAATCTTGTCGCAAAAGACCACAAGCAAGATCAATCGAGGAATTTTGGGCACTTTTGAGTAGAAAGGTATACAATAATGGTTGGGAAGCCCAAAACGAAGAACAATTGCGGCAACGAATATTTAATAAGATCCGGGAGATAGATGTTGGTACCATTCAGACTCTAATGGGACATGTTCATGCAAAATTGCGAATTATCGAAGACCAAGGCCCTTTACGTACCTAGCTGCAGTTTAAAATTTTAGTTTTGTTTAATGTAGATGTAAGATTAACCTTTTAGATAAAAGTTTTTAAAAAATCCATATTGGTTTTCAATATTAGACTTTATTTTTTTTCGAAAACTTTTGTTACATACGTTAGCAATGCATGGCCCACGCGACGCATGGTTTACAATTGAATCAAGCCTAAATTCCCTTACATTACCATCCAGACAACGAAAGTTTCCCACAGCATACGATTTTAACTCGGCACGGCTATTTTACGCTTTGAACTGCATAGTGATCATCTTAAGTCTCCATATCACTCACACCTTATTCTACAACCACGTTGGTAGTCAATCTATAGCAAAAGCGGAAGGAAGACTCCATCTAGTTTATGCACTCATAAACCGAAGCCGTGTATCATTGGTTGCGAACCGACCAAGCGAAATATTTACCAATGAGCATGAGAGCATTTTAATAGTCTCAGTAGAATAATATACTTATCTGAGTACGTCTAGGATGGGCAGCGTTTATAAAACTTGGTAATATTTTCAAATGTAATATCGTGGCACAACACAAGAAAACAAAGGTACAAACAAAGGGGTCCACACAAAAATTCTTTCATATTGTTGAGGGTAAGCCAAAGAGCAATGGAGAGAGCTATGATAAGTAGAAAGCTAATAAATGGGAGAGACAACAAACAAATGTACACGACATAGTAGAACAAGTAACAAGCTTAAGGCAGTGTGTAGGAAGGTAGAGAATGCATGGGATGTCTTCTTACCTTACGCAACGAGCCCCCTACGCTAATCGGGGGTATCTAACTTCGAACATTTCCACCTAGTGTCCAAACTATCTCCATTGTTCATCGTTCACCTGTGTTGTGAAAAGTTTCACGTTTAGTTGAATAATCTGATTGCTTACATTATCCCTTCTGGTCAAGGGCCACTGATGCAATGAGGTTGTTTACTTCTAGGCCAATTCTACCGTCCTGGCTAATGGTGACTTCCAGATATATAAATTCGACTAGTTCTAGTTTCTTCTTGCAATATATTTAAATTAAACTGGAAGTCTTGCCTATCTCCGACAATTCTGAAAATGTCAGTTATGATATTTTTTCTGGTGTCATTCTTTAGCCTTCTAGTTTCAACTTAGGTTGTTTTAGTATTTCATAATTTTTTATACATATAAAGGGTGTCCGAAAAGTATGGAATCTCGGTAAATATTTATTTTATCAAAAAATTTCTGAAATAAAAGTTGTCTAGTATTTAGTTCTTTATTACAGGAAGATACTTAGTTATCACTACAATTTTTTAAATGACAAGGTACCCCTATATAGAACTCATTTGATAAAGATGTTTTTTCTGTTTTCAATTATATAAAATTTTAATAATTTTACTGAACTAGCTTTTGAGAAAATAGCGAAAAAGTGATGGTAGAGTGATGTTAAGTTTATTTTAATAGTCATTTCTCTAGACACCTATGATTGCTTTTAATTGTCGAAACAATTGATTGCGTCTTAGAACTGTCAAGGTAGTACGTGCATATATATAGAATGTTCCATACTTTTCGGACACCCTGTGTATGTCACTGAACTCCCCCTAAACGGCTGGACCATTTTTCATGAAATTTTTTGTGTGTGTTTGCGTGGGTCCCTGGATGATTTAGATTCACAATTGAACCCGGTAGGAGGCGCTGGGTTTTAGGAATTTTGTAAAACATTTTTGACGGTTTAAAATTTTTTTAAGATTCCTCGCATGTCAGAACGATGACCCCACTATTTTACCCCCATCGCCCTCAATTTTTTTAAAATGAAAAAAATTTAAAATTCGAAAATCGGAAAAACGTTTGCTAAACCCGCTAATAGCAGGCAAACCAACGTTCGGGCATGACAACGTCGGGTCCTCTAGTGTTATATGATATTAAAATTATAAAAAGATATGGGTGTTTTACATTCGCTTGATACAGCGCTTGCGCTGCATTCTTTATTACTGTAATTTCTGTAGAAGCTCTTGGTCACTGCCATCAAACTGTCTTCTACATTACGCTCATTACGCCTACGTAGCACTCGTCAAATTTCTTTCCAGGGGACTTTACCAAAAGTCTTTTCAAGGCCAAAGGTAAAAGGGATGGACTTCGAAATTACTGCAATTACTTTTTCGCTTACTTGGCGTAATGTAAAAATAAGATCTTGTGAGTTGTATCCCTGTCGGAATCCACATTGTGGTTGGTGTATGATGCTCATCTCTAAAATTCGTGTGTTTGCTTTACCTAGGATACTAAGTAGTGATATATTTTGGTGGCTTCTATAGCACACACTTTAGCTCTAACTTGAGGTATTAGTCTTCGATTGCAAAAATATCCATATCACGAACCTTTTGATAGATGTGATTAGTAATTGGTTCTTCTTTCTAGCTTTCCAACGTTTCCCACAAATTCAACTTTTTTGGGAGGCGCCTGAGGTGGAATTGGGGACTGTCATTTTTAGGAACAAATGATATGTTACTGGTTAGCAATCATTTTCTGGGTGTTCGGCCAAGATTCAAGGTTTGGCGAGATAATAATGTGTTATCCATTACAAAAGCTATTTAAATAACAAGGAATGTAAGGACCTATTAACATTTGAGGTAGGCAAGTACAAGCCAAGGCGTAGCCGCGGCTTGTTGCTTGCCGAAAATGTTAATAGGTGATACATTCCGAGTTATCTTATTATATTTTTCCCGCTGCTTATCGAAGTTTTTCTAGATTTTTGGAAAAACGTTTGGTTTGTCACCTGTCCCCAGGATTAATTTTCGTGAGTTGTGTTACCTGTGAGTGTCACATGTCACATAAAGTCTGTTCACGAAACGCTTGGGCTGTCAAATTGTAATTATTATATTTAAGTTGGCAGCAAATTTAAAATTTCGTTGGTAACTTTCTACTTTTACATTTGGAAACACTGCAAAATTTTTAAACTTCCAAATTTCAAAATTTGATGTATTTGTCAAAGTGACATTTCAATCCGTAATTGTCTCTATCAACAAAGTATATTTTTTAAAATGCACCAAACACCAACTTTGAGAAATTATAAGGCCACTAATTAACACCACCAACAAAAAGTGTGTTATTCATATGTTGTTGATGAGTTTCTATCCCAACATGGGCATGCTGTTCTTAGACTGCATCCTTACCAGTGCCAGTATAATCACATAGAGTTAGCATGGGCATTTGCAAAAAACTATTACCACAAGCATATACAATCCCAACCTCCATCCAAAGATAATGTTGACAAGTTATGGCGTATAGCTCTCAGTAATTTTACAGAGCAAATGTGGAAGAACAGTATTGCTCATTGTGAAACACTTATTAAAAATGACTGGATAAAATACATGGGCACTTGCAGTGTGGCGGATATTCCTCCAGTCATAATATCGTTAACTGAATCTGATACTGATGAGTCCGACATGGAATTCTCTTCAGATTCTGAAACAACAGACTGATTGTGGAAATATAAAAGTATCCACTATAAATTTCTGATTCTCTCTCTTTTTCTGTAGCACTACAGCCCTAGGTGCGTTTTGGCTTAAAATTCAATACTTACATTTCCAATTTGTAACTTTGTTTAATAATATTTTCTGCTTTCGACATAAAACCGTCGAACATAACCTATCTTTATTTATCACTAGTTTAGTCACTAGATTTGAAGTACATTCCATAAAAAAGCTACTATTATAAGTACACTCAATAAATTTTAAAACAATTATTTTTGACAGTCCAGGAGTTTCGTGAACAGAGTATAAACACTTGCAATTTTAAACAAAACGTTTAAGTCTGGAACTTGCGCTGTTAATTTTATTATATTAGGAACTTAATAATAATATTAAGTTCCGTTGTCAAGGGAAAGCAGCAAACAAATATAATCACCTCCTTACAAGTTTTGTTACTAAGGCTGTATCACTGACTTACATGATCAGCAGCTGGAAAAATATCTTAATTTTGGAAAGCATTTTCGGGTATAACTCTGGAATCTACAGCTTTACATCTAACGAGTGCAATATATGTACTATTGCGGAAAAAATATTTTGCACAATATTTAATCTAGTTACTTGGTTTTATCCACAGTGGCTTAGTGTGTAGCTGACTACTTGTCATTTTTCACATTTTGGGGTTATTATCGAATTACTAGCTTTTTCAGGTTATGTTAAGAAATGGTTCTTCCTCCGCAACCAACTTCATCGGCCACACGTTGCAGTGACCATCCCTCTTTTAGCTTTGCGATAACAACGCCTTTTTCGGCCTCGCTCGCTTAGAACGTGATTCGGCATTTTAAGTTTTAATGGCAGAATGTCAGTTGTACCATTGGCAATTCAGTGACTTTAGTCCACTTGATAAAACCATACATTCCTACACAAGGCAAACAAATCGTGCGAAATATTTTTTTTAGACGACCACGTATGAAAGTAACATTATCGCGACAGCAGCCTACTACAGAAAGTTGACAATTTCATACACTAGCACGATATTATATCGTGCTAGTCATATCGTAACGGCACAATAGTTATTTTCATGACAAGCGTCGAAAGTAGCAAGTATCGTGCGAGTGTTGATTAGACAAACGAGGGCGTAGCGAAGCGAAGCCCGAGTGGATCTAAAACACGAGTAAAGATATTTGCACTTTCGGGCGAGTTATGAACACTATTTTTTAGACGACCACTCAAAGTAAATTCTATTTTTAAGAATTGTTTTTATTTTGTTTGCAAAATTGATCGTTATATTATTATTGGTACAATTATAAAAAAATAGAGCTTGTTGGAAGCAGAGCAACGAATAAAGCAAAAGCGTCTGGATTATTTGAATCACGGTCTGCTTAATTGTGTGACAAACGTCAAAGTGACGTTTGTCACACAATTAAGCAGGCCGTCATGAGGCCGTGATGTGAATAACTTTGTGCCGTTACGATATGACTAGCACGATATAATATCGTGCTAGTGTATGAAATTGTCAACTTTCCGTAGTAGGCTGCTGTCGCGATAATGTTACTTTCATACGTGGTCGTCTAAAAAGTTATTCACATCACGGCCGCATCACGGCCTGCTTAATTGTGTGACAAACGTCACTTTGACGTTTGTCACACAATTAAGCAGACCGTGATTCAAATATTCCAGACGCTTTTGCTTTATTCGTTGCTCTGCTTCCAACAAGCTCTAATTTTTTATAATTGTACCAATAATAATATAACGATAAATTTTGCAAACGAAATAAAAACGATTCTTAAAAATAGAATTTACTTTGAGTGGTCGTCTAAAAAATAGTGTTCATAACTCGCCCGAAAGTGCAAATATCTGTGCTCGTGTTTTAGATCCACTCGGGCTTCGCTTCGCTACGCCCTCGTTTGTCTAATCAACACTCGCACGATACTTGCTACTTTCGACGCTTGTCATGAAAATAACTATTTCCGACGACCACTACGAAAAATGCCAAAAATGGCATGGCTTGGTGTTACAAAAAGTGAAACATTGCACAGGTCACCTGAAAATGTCACGTGGAGCGTGCGTTTTCTGTCTTGAAACACTAGTGCGACATGGTCTCCCGTAGTAACTAAAATGCGCTAGAGCGTCACGGCAAATTCGGCATAAAACAGAGCGCAAGTCGCGAAACAAACCGGTTCAAAAATCTAGTAAGCTAATGTCACAGAAATAGTATGACAATTTAAGTTGATGTTTAAACAAAAATTGTTTCATTTTGCGGTTAAAAGTGGTAAATTTGGTTTATATTATAAAGAATCAAATATTAATTTATTTGATTTTAGGTGGTCGTCGGAAAAGTATAGTGTATAACACGTGCTGATTGGATATTTCACACTTCTGCGAATAAGCCACTTGCCTTCGGCTCGTGGCTCAACTATCGCATTCGTGTGAAATATCCAACTTTCAGCACTAGTTAGACAATATACTATTCCGCAATAGTACGTGAAACACCAGACTTGAAAATGGTTCACTAAACTAAGATTTTGTCGGAAATTTTTGTCTTAAATTTAAATTTTACATGGTCCGGGGTGTTTTCCAAATTGTCTGCATAAAACTCACAATTTCCTTTCATTTCGGGGTTTGAAAAAGTAGCAAGCCGGCATGTGCTTGGCGGCACAAGATTCTTGCAATAACACAAAGAAAACCTCGCCGCTCTGCGACGCAAATTGGCCAATGTGACGCAATTCGTTAATTGCCCCGAAATTTAACTTTTCACCAATATTTGTATGCCGCCTACAGGCCCATAACGTAATTTTACAGCTGTGTCAGACTTCTTCGTGCCTAAAAATGTTTTCTGGGTTTTGGTTGCTCTCACTGGAGACGGCTGCAATTAGTAGAGGTACTTATTAAATATTTTACAGTATTCTTCTTTACTCTCGGTGTCTGTTACCGCTATACACTATACTACACCCTCGTTGTATACATCTTTTTGACTAGTTGAGTAGTTCGACCAGTTATCCCAAAAATCATAGACTTGTACCCTTCTTAGTGCGGTTAGAGTGGCTGTCTTCGCGTTCATGCCCAGATGGTTTATTTTCGGAGTTTTCTGGGCTTTACAGAACCCCCAGTTGCCCTTTTCGTTGTGAAATACGCTTAGTCTCGAGACTCCCTTAAGGACTGTACCGCTTGAGACACCCTACCGGTAGATAAATACCGCCATAATAACTTTCAACTTCAATGTCACCAGCAATGTATGTAACGGAGAGTGCTGACGTTTTTAAAACTGTTTTTACAAAGTTTTTATCTTAAATATTGGATATACTGTATAAGATTGGTCGTCTTATAAAAGATTTATACAGCAATTTTGAGATTGAATTTCATAAGTGGATATACTACACTAGCCGGAGGTAGCATTGAGGTTTTTAATTAATCTGATATTTTCCTGCTCCGCTGTGGATTGAGTTGTCTAAACATTTGATTGTTCGTCTGTTTGCATTTTAGTATAGTAGTACTGTTGGGAAAATTTTTAAACCTTTTAGCAGAATATTTCCCATTTATTTTAATTGATTTACAAGTTCAATTTGGCAAATCATATCCAAACTTTATTGGTAGCCGTCTGGATTTGAGAAATATATTCATCACGGTCGTAGTTCTGTTAATGATAGCGGTATCATCAACATTCATTGGTTACACGAGTAACTCTTGTCAGAGACCACCTTAGTGGCGCTATGGATAGGGTGCCCGTCTTGCAATAAGCAAGACTTTTGGAACTTTATCCGCAGTCCGCTGGATTGGTACTAAGCCGGAAAACCATTCGATGTTGGGATACAATTAACGTATGAAGACTGGTCTATGAGGTAGAATAACAAGTCTGCACTCAAAACATATACACACACTTGTCTTGGAGATAGTACAATAGGCCCATTGAGGCCGCAGTGCTCGTAAACTTGGTTCACCTTCACAAAAAAAACCATTATGAGAGTGCCGGTATAAATAGGTTTTCTATAAGAGGCTTTTGTATTTACATACTTTCACTATAAATATTCTATCTTCCATATATAAGAAGACAATCGCTTTTAGTAGATAATCTTGACTGTAGAGTACTATATGTCTTAACACCTTGTACCTCATCATTTTACTGTGCTGTTCAGGGACGGTATTGGTGTGCATTGACTACTTTTTAATTACAAATTGATGATTTGAATGATATTTTGTAGTTGGTGGCAAATCGAGTATCTTGGATAGATTACTTTTTTAATCAACTTTGAAAGGCTATGTAAGTGACATTAATTGAGCCTAGAATGTTATAAACTTTATATTAATTAATAATAGAATTGATTTTCAAACGATAGTCACTATAAATTATTTTCGATTCAGGAATGGTTACCGTATTAAATTGGATTTATTTCCATAGACAACCTACACTTCGTCATTATCAAACGTAATTAACGTTCATGCATGTTTATTTTATCGTAATTAACCATTTAATTAGTTGATTTATGCACGTTCTCAAATATGCGAACTAATTTCCATTTCCAATAGCGTTACTATGCTAATAAAAGCGATTATTTTTTAAACAGTCCTATCAACAGTAATATCAGTAATGAGAAAAAAATTCAAATCGACCAATAGCATCAAAATTACACTAACTATTCTAGTAGCTAATTACACTGACTATTTGCTAGTAGCTGATTACAGCGAATATTTTTTCACAAACCATTCAAATCGTTCTTCTGTTTTAACACAACTAGCTAAAAGTGGAGTTGGTGAGCAGCAGTTGTTAAAAATAACAGGATACTCATCTGGAGGCTCCATCAAACCCTATCTACAACTTGGACTGTTTAAAAAATAACCACGCCGAATTACATTCATGGTAATATTTTTTAAAATAATTTTAACTAGATTAGCACTCATCTTTGTTGCTATTAAGATTCGTGAATCTAGTTAAAATTATCAAAAACTATCACCAGTTATGTAATTACTGTTGACAATTTTTGTAGTATAGACAAAGCGATGCATGTTGAGATTTTGTTATTTTTCTGATTGATTTTACATGGAAACATCTACTGATCTTAAATAATTACAGCAGACAATAAAATTTGCATTTATTCTCAAAGTTCGTAATAATCCGTTCATAGTTGAATAATTAGACCGCCGCCCAAAATCCGCTTGGGTGGTTGAGTTGGTTAATGGTCCAGCTTATCAATAGGTAAATGTGTTAAAATCTAGCCGCAGCCGCGGTTTTTCTGGGATACATTTGCACTTATTATAGTTAAGTTAGCTTTAGGTTAGGTTAAGTTTGGTTGCAAGTGTGGTATGTTTGGATGCGTGGGAGCGTTATGGTATTCGATAACGAAAGGTAAAATGGGTTGCAGATTATGAATGAATGAACAAAGGCAACTATAAACATGTGTCATTAAAAAATATATTATTTTAATTTAACAATTTAAATTCCAGGGGACATGACATTAAAGTGGGGCACTACACTCAAATGATGTGGGCTGACTCACACAGATTGGGTTGTGCTGGCACATACTACACTGTCATTCAGCCGGGCGGTATTAAAACATGGGAATTTTTATTCGTATGCAACTACGGCCCTGGAGGAAACTACATTGGTTTACCCGTTTACAAACCTGGTGAACCTGGCACTGGTTGTCCGGATAAACTGAAGCATAATAATAGGTGTGGACTATGTGGAAGCTTCGTTAACGTTACCAAACAAGATAATTTTCAGCCATTCTTTAAACTTTGAAAACAATAATGTATGTTTGCCTAAAGGCGAATATTGTATATAGAGTAAGGTAGTTTAGGTTATTAGGATATTGCTGTTTATGTTACATAAACTTTATATTATGTATTTGTTTCTCTTTTGATAGAAACTGTAAGTAGTGTGTTTGAACTAGGTGTTTTTGAAAGTCTTCCTATTTGAGATATATTTCTTACCCAAAATAAGGAAAAACTGTATATTAACATGCGTTCACAACAACTTAGTTTTGAATATTTCATTACACCACTGTAATAGTTTTTTTCCAAAACAGTTGCTTAATGGCGGAAGATTTCCTTCAGAGTGAAACGTTGATTAAAAAAATAAAATAAAAATGTAATATCTGCGGCGTACTACTATTTTGTGTAAGAAAAAATAACATTATTAAGGAAAAATGCGATTTATGGTCCAAATATACGCCGATACAGGGTTATTTGCAGAAGAAATTGTATTTAGTTTGTTAAAAATTGAATCTTAACTGTATCTTGAAAAATTAAGTTATTGCGAACATATGTTGTTCTGTAGCTTTTATTTTATACTTAAGTCACATCAATAGAGATTATTTTTTCCAAAACACCTTGTATATTCAATAAATAACTGTTATTACATGTTACATTGGTTGTAATACAATAATATGTTGAGAATGAATAAATGTGTAATGAATGCCACCAAACCGTAGAGCAGATATGTTCAAAATCTTCCATTACATTCAGTACTGCATCAGAGCTCAGTGTACGGTATAGTATACATTTAATTACATGAGGTAGGTGATTCACGAAAATCTTTATTTTTGTTTAGATTAGATTATAGCTAAGAAGTCAGTGATTTAAATCCCGAAAATAAATCTTAATACTATCATCTAGTGCTCCGCAACACAATATTTTCTTAGGTATACATGATATTCCAATGTACTTCTATGTATGTACATCCAATGTATTCAGTCTTGCATGAAACCTACAATACAATTTTATTACGGCATACGCAGACAATTCTGAATCTTCATCGACTACGCCTCCCGTCGCCATAGAAAACAGATTTATGATCAATAAACCAAAAGTGCACCAGTCAGTTCAATGAAATATTAGCTTTACTTCAAAAATTCGCGTAACTTCATTCTTCTTCACAAATAATTTAATACGTGTTAAATTGAAGAACGGGCATACTGTAAGAACACAAATACATTCATCGCCAGTCGCAGCTAGTATGTCGAGAACGTCAGAAAACACCATGAAACTATATGTGTTGTGACGTTATGTTGATCTACGCAATACGTTTATGGAATGATATTTTTCCGTGGTGTAATTTTACGACAAACAAGTGATGATAGGCTCGTAGTAGTTCACAACAAGCAGCAGTCCCAGCGGGGACGTACTTAAAAATTTGGTCCGCGTAAAAGGCGATTAATTTCTTAAGTAGAATGTAACGTATTTGGAACGGTAATAATTCACAACATGCATTTTTTAACTAACATAATCAACTTAGCTTGGAATGCTGCAATGTGGCTGGCGGCGTGGAGACAAAAATCTAATGATTATTGCTGATGACCGAACGACTAGGTTAGAAGAATAGACGACAGCCTTGAACAACGGCCGTCGGTTAAGAATTCCAAGTTATGCGGAAGTAAGTATTTACAGTTTCAATAATTTCAGTTTTACAACGTTCACTCTCACTAATAATGTATTGCTGTTATTTTGTGAACACTAACCATCAATTTGCGGTTATTGTTACGTCCGGTATTAGATTTCTGAATGACATTGATTTTATATAGATCCGAATACTAGGCTTGACCGAGGCGAATTAAAATCTCGCTACCATATTGAGGAGACAGTAGTGCCAACGACTGAAATTAGCGAAGGACAGCTGTACTTCGAAATACCTATCTTCGCTATGTCAAACACGACAGTTAAACAACTTGCATCTGGCCCTAATACGGCTTCGGGCGGTATAGCTGATCAGTAGATTTATCGATACCTTAAGGAGTTAAAATCTATCTGGAATTGGAAGCATTAACTTTAGAAAATTACGAAAGCTAAGGAAGCTAGTACCACTCGATAAGCGGTCACAGAACTGCGATGTTGAAGAAACCAGAACCTCGCCGCATTAAATACATCCCATGAGTACTGGCATTATAATTACAAATAGGAATAACGTGTGTAAAACCTACCCGATTGACGTCATTCGAGTTCCAGACTTGTTGATGTAAAATGTACAGAACTTGAAACTTAAAGAGACAATAAAGACCTGCGAGCTAAGTGAGACTCATTGGGAGAATTGTGGCCATTTTTGCACCCGAGACACACTAATACAATCTGATTTTCGAAAAATCAATGATGCAATTATTGCACTCACATTAGATACAAAATCCATTAAGAAAAAATATTTATAGAAGACTATATTATGTTTTCCTACTGCTGAGTCCATCGAAGAAGATTTATAGGATTTTTACACTGAGCTGACTACAACAACAAATAATGCCTATGGCGATTATTTTTAGTTGTAATGCGAAACTTTAAAGCGAAGATTGTTTCTACTTACGGTGAAAATCATCTCCCCAACGTCATGGGAAAATTCGGGTTACATACGATAGAAGAGACTGGCTGAAACAATTTTCGCAAGAAAATTTGCTCGTTATAGGGAAAATCCACCATAAACGCCGTCTTTATACATAGATTTTTCCAAATAGTCGAAATCGTAATCAAGTCGGCGGCTATATTTTAAGTAGAGGAAGAAGGAGAAATCTCATGTAGAATGTTATCAACATGATCAGTAGCTATAGCTGACTGTTCAAGTCACCATGAGCTTATAACTGCGCAAGTTGCACTGACCTGACCCAAATTATTTCACTCTTAGTTGTAATAAATTTTCCTTTCTATGTGGAAGTTGAGGTGTAGGTATGATGTAAATGGAAGTAAGTAGCTTCTCATTCTGAGATTTTTCTATCTCTGTTATATTTATCGATTTCGCTTAATGAAAACGCTTTTTAAAAATAGAAAATAACATTATCAAGATCGAAAGCTGTACAAAACCAATCAATCTTATCCCTTATAACTTAAAAAATATTAATAAAGCAATGTGTATTTTTTTGAAATCTTCTAAACGAATTAGTGGTTAATTGTGTTTAGAAACAATCTTATCTGTAAGAATCAGTAAAAAATTTAAGAATTTAGCATAATTTAAACAAATAAGTTGACGTAAATTTATCTTTACTTTGCAAAGCATAGGTGGATTCTATACATTTTCACCTGGTTTAAATCTCTGTGCCATTCAAAAGTATTTCTACGTATGATAAAAAATATACATAATTGACTACCTTAATTCTAGTTTACGATCTTACTAGTAACATTTTTAGGATTAGCAGGGCCCATAATACTTAGCAGTGGAAGTCGACTGAGCCCCTTTATATTAAATTTAGCAATAAACAAGCTTATAAAATCAATGCACAGTACGAGAGAGTATACGACTGAAAATAAAACGTTAATATTTGTTATATGGATGATGCGGTTTTACTGGCTGATAACGAAGAATATTCAACACAACAGGCAAACAATTTTTAGCACCCATGAAGGCAAAAACGATGGGATATACCTCGTATGTGGCAAGATAAAATGCATCCATAAGAGAAAGATGCGTTATCCATGATGTAAAAATCCAGAGGGGAGTGGAAGAAACGTCTTGATCATATTTTGGAAGGACAGAGTAGCTCATATATGTAAAACAAGTACGACAGCCCAGAAGATGGGCAAAGAGGTGGTTCTCTTCAATTACTGAAGAATATACGAGGCTTAGGTAAATATGAGATATGCTAGTTACAACGAAGAAGAAGAAGAAGGATATTAATTTAGTTGTGATAGTCGGCCGGAACTAGTAGTATTATAGATGGAAAATTAGAACGATTGTTATTAGGTTATCCGGTTATTGAAATAACCTATGTAACTCGGTTTTCGTTCCAGGTATTAGAATAAAAATAACCTCATGCTGATACGTGCCATATCTCAGCGACCTACGCAGTGCTCAAAATTCTGTAAATATAAATGCGTCATAACTCATAAACAAATCAGGTTGTTCTGAAAACATCATTTGGTTATCGCGTACCTACCTCCTATCATAAAAAATATCAAATTATTAAATTCTGGGAACCTGAAACCTGAACGTCTAAAAACTGCAAACGCATCAAGCGATAAAACATTTTTTATTTGCTTACATCTCCAAAGGTTCAAAACAAGAGGCGGCGCCTTTAACCCGCCCGATCGATAAAGATAAACGTTTTACAACTGTTTTTATTGCGATTAGCAAGCAGTCCCGCATATTTCTTTCTTTCTACACTTCGTAATAAATACCTCTTAATTTCCAATACATACAACATAATGTACGGTCGGTAGCCTTAGAAATCGGGCACTACACACTATTATGATATATTTTGCATGTATTTTTTAAGTGTATAAACTGGGTTTTTACAGTTATTAAGGTTTTAATTGTTACGTCAGATTGTTTATTGTTTATTCAATTATGAAATGCCATCTCACATTAATGAAGTAACCGGAGCAAGAATACTCCAAAGACTAGAAGAACGGTGAACCGCCAACCGGCAAACCGGCTGACTTAATCGAAACGAAAAATTTATTCGAATGATTATTCAAATAATCATTCGGTTATTAATATCATTCGAATGCAAATAATTCGGTTCTGAAAATTGTCCGTTTATTCCCATCACCAATTGTTATGATACTTTAAATTTTAAAGCCATCGTGGTGGCGCTTGTTTCTGTCTGCTTTCTGCTTCTACTTAACAGAGGGTTGCGCACGCCATGGGGAGAACCACTAAGTACATGATCACAACATTTCCGACACTGGTCGGACACCAGAAGTGCCGACGTGTCCCACATTGCGATTAGTTCAGCCTTCCAGGGGATGCTTATCGAAAATAGGGCGTTGTCTCGTGATCAGTCGAAATCCGGATTAGTTATTGCTTCCGTGGTGAGGTACAAATATATGCATGTTTGTTTTATACTATTCAGGTCAGATATGTACTTTTTTGCAGTTAAACGTAGCTAAATCACAGAATATTGTGTTAGTACACACAATTACAATTAATTTGATAATTTCCTTTGGGTTGTAAGCATTATTGAATAATAAGATGGACTTGTTGGTATGATTATGCATTTTAAGTTAGGCTGTAGGTATACTGTGACGTCACTTAGGATTTTGGTTAAATTCAATCTTATGTGAATAAACTCCATTTTCAATGTATCTTGCCGTGTTTATTATACCAGCTTGAATAATTTACCGGTGTATTTTATTTATGATTTTTGTAAAGCAACCGCCAGAAAGTAATTAAAAGCAAGCAAAAACAAATATTAACGTGTATTCTAGGGGACGCTTAAGCTAAGTTTTGCCATCTGCAACGGCCTGCCGATGCACCCCCTCATGTGATCTTCTTTTCGTAATTACGAAAAGTCAACAGCTGACAATTATAATTACGTGCATCATTGACTTTAATTAACATTCTCGATTTATCATCCTGAGAAAATAGACCAGCACACATTTTATTTTTAAATACAAAATCAGAGCTTAAAGGATGAAAAGAATGAAAAATTGGTGAAGAGCATTGTCAATACCTTTGGAAAGGCGGCTCTCTATCTTAAAAAACCGATGCATATAGTTCCCATCCATATTTGTGTGCTAATATTGCAAACAATTTCCCTGTGGGCGGATGAACTGCGTATGCTTCCTTTAGTATATACTGTGTTCGGCGGCATATTGAGCATAGAGAAATGCCAATGGAAAATTTTGCTAAGGATCGGCGTCGCCTTTGCAGAGTCTGTGCTGTGGAACGGAGTTTTGAGGAATCTGGGACACAAAATGGTTTTATTTACATTGTTCTGCCTAAGTTATTTGTCGACGTAGACTATTTAATTTTGGATATGTTAAAATCTACAATTAGTTTTCACTTACAATGCCCTTTTATTTTTATTAAGTACCTTCAAACATACTGTATGTAACTTACACAAACAGACCAATAATTGTCTATACTTCTGCGGTGTAAGTGTTGCAAGTTCTAAGAAACAGATTAAAGTGTAGAAGTTTAAGAGACGCTAACTATTTTTCTTCTTTAATTTTAAAATTGCTATGATTGATGTTGTCTAAAATTATTGTTAGAGAAAGATTAATGGTTCTAAAAGTTTTAGACAAGTTAGTCGAATTTTCCAACTGAGTTGTGTATCAAGTTAAAGTCTTAGACATTTTACTGTTGAAATCCAAATGTGTCAGCACATAAGGACGTATTTAATTCTCCATAAGGAAAAATTTTTGGCAGTTATTTAGGTTGACACGTTCTATTTGGAAAACCTTATGCATACTCTATTGGCAGCCGTCTGTAATTGTGTTGAGACTTAGGGGTCGTAGTTCTATGTAATGATAGCGGTATCATCAACGCACGTTACTCAAGTTACTTGAGCTACTATCCAATATGGTGAATAAAATGGGCTCTAAAATACTTACGGCATTATATACTATCTTCTAGAAATACAATCATAATTGCTTTTAGCGATTCTTGATTTCAGGTTGAAGCATTGCAATGCAGACTTTTAATGTCTATGTTATAAATGCTAATGTAGTGTACAATTTGTTTTCGAATGATAATTTAACTATTTGTTGGAGGGAAGTTGAGTGTTTTTAATAAATTACTTTTTTATTCCATTCTAAAAGGCTGTAAGATGTAAGGAACAATTTTAATTTCGTGTGGAATGTCAGTATTTAAGTAATTTTGTATTTTTACCATTGCCTATATTTTACATTAATTACTGATTGAGCCAATGTGGATTTTCAAAGTGTGAACAGTCATTGGAAATTATTTTCGATCGCTGCGTATTTATGATATTAAATTGGATTTATTTCTATGGAAAAACATTATCAACCCCAATTAACGTGCAGGTATATGTCTTTCATTATCATCAAGCATTTAATTAGTCGATTTACGCATTGTGTGAAAGATATGAAAAATTTCCATTTCCAATCGTTTCGCTGTGCCAATAAGAGAAAACACATTCTGTAACTAGGAGCAGATGGAGCGATGAATGTTGCGATTTTATGTTATTTTTCTCATAGGTAACCTTACGTAGACTGTTTCTTTGTTTGTTTCGCTTCTCTTGCAAATCATTAGTTTATCTATATATATTGTCTTCCTGTTTGTTCACATTTGAATTGTTCTTTAGCTTCATGTCAGTTATACTTTTATCTAGTGGTTCTATTTTGTCTTGAGTATTGATTTTATAGTTGGGGCGGCAACTTCTTTTCTTGTTGCTGTTTATCAACCTCTCGATTTATTTACTGCAGTGTATTTTTACTTGTCTCCTTACGAGTTTGTGGGCACTAATTCCAATTAGATTTAGTATAGAAACATCCTTAATGCTTCTTTTCTTATCTGTAATAATGAAGTCTATTTCATTTTACTTCCCTCGCCTAAAAGGCGAAAGAAGTATTGTACCTAATAGTGAAAAAATCACCTTCCGGGATTTCTTCAGATCTTCAAGTTTCCGGGTCCCTAGATGACAAAAAACATGTTTTCTCAATTCCGTCTGTCTGTTCGTCTGTCTGTCTATCCGTCTGTTGGCGGTATAGCTCAAGAACTGTTTGTTGGAGGAAGTTATATATTGCATGCGGATTATATGTCTATCAGTCACGAAATAAAATATACTTTCCGTTAAATATATACAAGGTGAACACCTTAAAAATAAAATTTTGCCTATTTTTGCTTTAACTAAAGAGCAGATAAAAGTAATAGCTTGTACATAGCTCAGGCTTTGCCCTTGACGAAATTAAAAAAATACAGAGTAAACGTACTAAAGATACAAAAATGGTCAGCAAGAAGTATGTTGTACATAATCCATTTGCATGGCGCAGATGCGAAACATTCCTTCGTGGCAGAACGGGATCAAAGGGCAGGTAACGCGCGGGCTGCTGTCAAGCGTTGATATCGCTTTCCCAGGCTCTAAAATCGTCCTGATTTCGAAACTACCACCTGCAATGGTGTTTGTATTTGATGCAGTTTACATTACCACGTCAAGGTACTTTTTACTTTAGTGTCCTTTGTTTTGGGCAGTTTTTGTGGTGGGATTTAAGATAGTGGAAAGTTTCTTATAATGGCGCTGAATTGACAACTCTCTTTCGGCCTGTCACTGTTTGCTGTCGGAAATGTGCTGTGGCTAAGTAATTTAGTTTGCCTCGTGCTATGTGAGTTTGGTCTGCACACTCGATTGTGAAGGGATTTTGGCACTGATTTACTTAGGGAATAATTTAGCCCTCGTCGTTGATGGATTTTTGGACTGATGAGGTCGTTCGACGCGACACTTATTTCCCGTCAAGGTAAAGGGGTAAGTTGTATATCTAATTTCGTTTCCTCTTTCTGCTCGAACTATGTAGTGTTATTGCGGTTTGATCTTGCAGCAATTCATTCAGATCTACTAACGTGTTAGCTTGTTGAAATGTTCACTGCTTTTCGCGTTGAGATTTTTCTTCGGAGGGTTCAGTGAGTGCTGCTTTTGACTACGAAATAAAGATATTTATTTAAAAGTGTTTTTAGCTGTTTCAGGCCACCAAGTTCTTTGGCGTTAGACTGCTGGTACAAGGTATTTATGATCTGCGATAGCGGAAAGAATATGCAATGTAGTAAGTGTGATTTACTTATGTGTGTACCTGTACTAGCACTTTGCACTATGCATATATAATTATAGTTGGCATTTTGCCACCGTTTCTTAAGTTTATGAGTTCTCGTCACTAATTGAGCAAATTCGTCGTATAAAAAAACTCATTGGCGCCTTAATTAAGTAATTTCTTTTTGTAGTAATCTCGAAGTTAATTAGAGATAAAAAATGAAAACATTGATAACACCTTTGATTTTTAAAAATGTTTAGTGTCACAACTGCCTTAGGAGGAAACTTTTGAGTAAATCTCTTTACAGATTTATGTGGCTGTCAGCGCTCTTCCAAGTCCATTTTCTGCTCTCTCTTTTAAAGAAGACCAAAGATCATCCTCTGTGGTTTCTTGTTCCTATTCCATGCGTTCCTACAAACTTTTAATTACTTTCTTGAACTTCCAATTTATAGTTGAACCCCCTTATTAGCAGTTTGAGGAATTTTTTATTTAGGTTGAAAACTGTTTCTACTTTGAGGTAGAACGGTTCTACTTCTTCCTCCGTATATACGTAGATTGGAGCGTATGCTTGAATTACTTTTAAAAAGTATCTTTTTGTTAACTTGAAGAAGATGTATGTTAAACGGGCGAATACTAACATTTTAAGAAAACTCGCAAAGAGCCGAAATAAATAGGATAATGCAACGAGCTTGGGCATTATCTAAATGCTCTTTTGCACAACACCTCAAGCCAAACGTTTCTAACCAGTGCATTGTAACATATGCCTCAGAGACATGGACTCTCACGCAAATCAATTTAGAAAAGTAGAGAGTAACGAAAAAGAATGGAAATATCTATGCTCGGAATAAGATCTATGGATAGAAAACCCAATATATGAATAAGAAACAAAACAAAGGTAGAAGACATGGAAGAAATCTGGTGTGATACACGCACACAACTTCCTTTAACAGTGATCTTATAATTAGCCAAAAATTTGATTTTTAATTTTTAAGCATTTGTCAATAATTTTCAAAAATTACAAATTCGACAGAAACCGTTCAAAATACAGCTTTAGTAGACAAGACAACTTTTCTCTAAAATGTTAAGCCGATTTAAAAAATGTAATAATATACCAGGTTTCTATTTAAAATAGGAGTTAATAAACAAAGAAAAAAAAAACAAAAGCAACCTATTGTAGAGGTATTCAAATGGAAAATCATCTATCTCACATCGATACACATTAAAAATGTAATCAAAATGTAAAGTTTGACAAAAATCGTTAAAGCCGTTTTTTAAAAATCGAAAAAAACTGAAAAATACAATACTTCCGGCCATGCGATTTTCTTCTTCGTTTTTGAGATATTCTGTTCACAGACAGACACACACACACACACACACACACACACACACACACACACACACACACACTCACACACAGACTGACAGACAGACCAATGAACAAAAACATGTTTTTGGGTTCCGGGGACTCTAAAACGTGAAGACATTATCAAGGCTGCTAGACCACAGCAACACATCACAATTAGTTTATAGTTGACTAATTAGGCTATGGTATAGTTCCTAACCTTTGAATGCTTATATTTATATGTAATTGTCAAAATTGACTTTTTATTTTTAAATAATAGTAGTGTTTATAAATTAAGAACTAATGCTCGGAACTGAAAGACTTTTTGATCCCCCGTTACACAAAAAATATTATTTTACGAATATACAGGGTGACTTTAATAGTTATGCAAATATTTATCGGGTAAAAGAGGACAGTAAAGTAACATGATTGGTCCAATAATGTCTAATATAAAAACTTCTAGTGTTTTGAAAGAAAGCTGGTTAAAGTTTTTATAAAAAAGTTTGAGATCCACAGATAAGTTTGAATAAATTTTATAATTAAGAACTAAAGACGCCTGTTTTTATTAATATTTGTATTAATTCAACGTTAAAGTTATTTAAAAAAAAATAACATAAGATGATTTTATCATTGCTGATATTAATAGTACATTAGATCTCTCAGCATTGGTAAATTTCATTTTATGGTATTTTCCAAAAATTTACGTTAACATGATGTTAATACACATATTAATAAAAACAGGTTCATTTGGCTTTTAATTATCACATTTTTATTCAAAATGATCTGTCTTCCAAACTTTTTTAGGAAACTTGCATGTATTTTTCTAGCACATTCTTATAGGATAAAGCCAAAAAAATACACCGTTACGACCATTGGTTACCGAGATATAAAGCAGTTTTCTAAAGCCTTCGAATGTGAAGTTTAAAAGGGCACTGAGGGGGAACCACGGGTGGGGGGGGGGGGCTAGAAGCTTAGGAGAAATTTATCTCTTGTAGTGGTCTAACAATTGGCTTAAATTCGGCTTTCCCTTAACTATTCCCGACGTCATCCATTTATTTCCTGGTCCTCGCGGTTCAAATTAGTGACCGCGTGTATCAACTAAAACACGCAGCGGAAAATAAATCGTATTTTTTACAATAATAATTCATTGCAGACAATTCATTTTCTGTAGTATTTGTTAAAAATAATTTTGGGATTAATTTGACACCATCTGAATCCAGAAAGACTAAGCTTCCAACTAGTTTGAAAATCATTGAAAAATATTAAAAACTAAGTTTGTAAATGCGATGTACCCATAAAGTGTATCAATTTTCAGTAATAAAAATAATGGGAAAATATTTATTTCTGGGTTTTACAATTGCAAAAGAATGGGGCCCTCCACATTTAGATCCCGAAGGTAATTTTAGAGAGTGCAATTTTTGTTTTAAAACTATATCTTCGAGTGCACACCTTATGATATCGAATTTATGGTACCTGATTTCTGACTACATTTAGACTCATTTCTTATTTTTCTTTAACTTATTCGCTTCTTGCTTTCTTATAAATTATATTATGCTTCGCTTGCTTTTGTATTGCATTGTAACATTTTCTTTCTCTTCTTTTTTTGTGTTCTATGTGATTTTTGAGCTGCTTTCCAGCTTTTCGTATTTATACTATTAATTTCCGGTAATGCACCCTCTAGTCGATTTTTAATGTCATGTATCAGGTATTATATACCCTTGTACCCTGAGCAAAACTAAGACAATTGCGAAATCCATTAGTCATATATCTCTATTATTTTAGTTGATAGAAAGACCTTCACTGTCATAAATAATTCAAATCTGCCACAGGTCATATCATTTTAATGTACTGAATTGAAACAATGTTTGCTCTACTTGATGTACTCGGGTATAGAGTACCACATCTCTATGGATTAAAATTTTTGCCGTAGACCATCTGGTTTCTTGAATTGCTAGTATTTGTTAATATTCCCGTTAATGATTTAATTATTCTTTGGTATATGTAATGTTTTTTCTTTATTTAGGATTTATTGGGTACTTCAATTACATAGATTATTGCTTGATCTTGATGAAGCAATAAATAAAATAAATTCAGATTTGCAGTATATCTATGAGGTTTCCAAACAACATTCCCTGAGAATTAACCCAGACAAATCATCTGTCTTACTGTTTGGTAATAAAAATGTTTGCAGTCTTTCGGCCAATTTTGTAAATGTTCATAAGAATACCTGTGGTAGATAAAGTAAAAAGTCTCGGTAACCGATAACAAAATACATTTCTCAGGGCTATATGCATCTTAGGGAACAATACCCTCATAGATCGTATTTAAACATCACAATTAAAAAAATACTTTCTGAAGCGTTTGTGCTTTCCCAATTTAATTACAGCATTCCAGTCTACCACTCAACTATTGACAAGGTGACTGCGGACAAAATTCAGAATGTTCAAAATGCATGTCTTCGCTTCGTCTATGTCATAAGAAAATTCGAACACATATCTCTTAAACTGACGAATGCCAGCTGGTTAAGTATGCATAATCGAATGCTACTTCAATGTTCAAATCTTTTTTATAAAATTTTAATTAATAGATGTCCGTCGTAATTATACAACAAAATCACATTCAGGACCGGCGTATATAATCTTAATACTCGATTCCGAGGCCTAATTTTTCTCCACAGCACTCTACTGCCCGTTTTGAAAGATTTTTCTCTTATAAAATATATCATAATTACAATAACATATTAAAGGATTAAATAACCCCTAATTATTCGCAATTGAAATACACAAGGCATCACTACTTATTCCGCAATCAGTTAGGATGCAATTAGCTTAGACAAATTATCTGGTTACAAAATTAGAGGAAATGCTATTAAATATTTTGAATCCTACCTCTCGGATCGCCAACAAAAAGTAGCAATAAGAAAGGATAGAAAAAATAAATGTAAATTCTACTGTTCAGAACAATACTGTAGGAGTTCCACAAGAGAGCATTGCTGGACCAATTATCTTTATTTTGTGTATAAACGACCTGGATTTCGTGATTATTGATGCACTTAGTGCAATAACAAATTTTGCAGATGATACAAACTTTGTTTTGGGTTATGAAAACACTCAAGAACTCATCGACTAACAACTTATTTTTAAGATCCAAAAAGAGATTTGAAAGCAATAAGTTAGTTATGAATAAAGAAAAAATTAAAACTGTAATTTTTCGAATTAACCGATCTACAAAAAAGATAGGTACCAAATAAAATAGAAATTGATGATGAAGAGATAGAAGTAGCGGGTAATGCAAAGTTTTTGGGTATAATGGTCGATGAGTTCTTGAGATGGTCTCCTCATAACAATCATTTATCATTTTCCATAAAAACCTTAGAAAACATATGAATGAGAAAACTTTGAAAATCTTATATCATGCGAATGCTGAATCAAATGTTAGATATGGAATAATATTTTGGGGATGTAGTTCAGCAACAGAAAACAATTTTGTAATTCAAAAACGAATAATTAGGATAATATATAAAATGGCTTTTAGGGATTCGTGTGGGGGGTGTTCAAATCCAAAGGTATACTGACAGTTTTTGGTATTTATATATTCGAATGCTTGATGTTCCTTTTTAGAAATAAACAAACATCTGCCGTAAATAATACAAATCACAATTACAATACAAGAACGTTAAATATTTACTCTCCGAAACATAGACTCAGTATGACGGAAAAAATCTATCATATATAAGCATAAAACTTTTTAATAAACTGCTAAACACTATACAAAGTGTGGAAAGTCAAAACTTATGAAACTAAATGTAATACAACTGTTATTAATGCTAGAACCGTACTCGGTAAGTGAATAAATCGAAAGAGTGTAATTTTTTTTCTACAAGTAGTTAATGTATTTTATGAAGTTATTTCAAGTAATGTATTGTAAATGTATAATTTGAAATACAGAAGTATTATTATTATTAATTAAGTATTTGAATAATGTGTTTGTTAACTTTCTTTGATTGCACTAGGATTAATATATTAATAGTTGTATAAGTTTAATTTTGTCTAAACAATATTGTAGACTTGATCGTTACAGATAGTAGTGTAATTTATTTTAGGCAGTTTTCAAATCAACTTTCATTTATTTTAATCAGAGTTTGGATGCAAGACCAGAGGGGTTGGATTTCCTACTACCAGCTGAATTCCGCCTTGTCTTTACCCGTTTTAGTTTGATAGTACTTTTCCTCTGTCATTTCTCTTCATTGTATAATTACTCAAAGGTAATAAAGGAAATTATTATTATTATTATTATCACCCTATATTATACAGGGTCTCCCAAATGTTCCAGAAATATTTTAGGAAGCAATTGGGTAACACATTTAGAGTCAAAATAAACATATATTCTAAACTCAACGAGTTAACAAGTTATTCTTGATTTTTAAATTTTTCGGGCGACATCACCTAGGCACGGGGCGGCGAACCTTTATTCATCTACGTGCCATTTGTTCTAAAGAAATATTTAATGAGGCCATGACGTGCCATTAAACAATCTTGACTTAGTGATTAATGGAGAAAAAAATAAAACTAACTACTATCAACTTAAAACTCTTTATTTGCAACCAAAAATATACATTTTGTACAGCAATAGTAACGTTATGTTTATTTAAATGAAAATAACAATGGTGCCAGATCCTGCTGTTGTAAATTAGATGCTAAACAATTTATATTAGCTTCATACTTTGTTACTTTTAGCAGAATGCAAGCTGAACTGGAGTCACCTGACAAACGGCTTCTAAGCGAGTTTTTAATGTTATTAATTTCTGAAAATAATTATAGTTTATGGAGATAAATTATGTCAATAACATTTTGAAAATATGTGTTATATTATTAATGCATGATTTTCACTATTGGAATAATAAAAAATCAATAAGTCGTAACATGTTTAAACCTTTAAAAATTACAAGACGTTTCGCAACTTATGGTGGCATCATCAGTTGTTATTAAAATATATATAGTTTAAAAATTGGGTTTACATTTATAACGATATTATATAGTTGAAATTTGACATTGTGTTGAATTAATTACGACCTTTTTCTAATTATGAAGTTTTCATTTTCGTTTTTATGTTAAAATTGAAAATTTTTATATGGATAACATGTTGATTAATTTAATTTATTTTCGATCATTTATTAAAATAAATTAAATTAATCAACATGTTACCCATATAATAATTTGCAATTTTAACATAAAAACAAAAATGAAAACTTCATAATTAGAAAAAAGTCGTAATTAATTCAACACAATGTCAAATTTCAACTATATAATATCGTTATAAATGTAAACCCAATTTTTAAACTATACATTTTTATTAACAACTGATGATGCAACCATAAGTTGCGAAACATTTTGTAACTTTTAAAAGTTTTAAAATATTAACCATGTTACGACTTATTGATTTTTTATTATTCCAATAGTGAAAATCATGCGTTAATAATATAACAGATATTTTCAAAATTTTATTGACATAATTTATCTCCATAAACTATAATGTAAAATTTCTAAATGTCAATTTTCACAACTGAAATTCTGAAAATAACGACTGGCAGGCATAGGTAGATAAATATTGTTAAGATACCAAAGCCAGCTTCTTCAGACAGCTAAATGTTTATGGAATTGAATTCCACGTTTCCATAAATTTGATATTGACATTTTTACTCATATTACCTAATACAGATAGTCTTTCTATTTCATGAAATTCCAACTCTTTCCTTGTTTCGATAAATTTGTGAATCCATATTGCACTAGATTGGAAATCAGTCAGCTGCATTTCAATTTCTTTAATTTCCAACCAATCAAACTTGGCCAAGTTCAGTTTATCAAGTGAAGTCAAATCAGGATACATAATAAACTTGAGTGTTTCTGATAATTCTTTGAACTGGGAAAATCTCTATGAAAATTCTTTGATTGAAGAAGTAATTGCCAAATTAAACTCTTAAGTGACTTTTGCTTGGTCTGATTTTTCGTGTAAATCCAAATCTCTGGTGATTTTTTTCAAGTTCGGGAAATACTTGTAGTTTTTGGTAACAATACCTTTACTGAAAACTTGCAGTTTAGACTCGAAAGCACGAATGAGATCTATCATAACAATAATTGTTTTATTTGAGCCTTGAAGCTTCATGTTCTATTCATTGTTAAATATAAATTGTTTCGATTAGGTACCTAAATTCCTTAATTAATGCCGTGCCCAAATTATTTTGTCGCGTGCCATCAATGGCACGCGTGCCTTTGGTTCGCCACCCCTGACCTAGGCCATGGTTACTATTTGTTTTCCATAACAATAGAACGTTATTGTTGACAAACGATAATATTGCTTTCAGTGTTAACTGTCAAATTATTAAAAAGTTAAATAATTATCATTGTTGTATTAAGAAGTTTGTTAATTACAATGGCAAATTTTGAATCTTTTAATTTATGTATTAATTCCTTGCTAGGTAGAGAGAGGTGTTTGTGTTTTTTTCTGAGATGGCGCTAGGTTGGATATAAAACAAGGAGCATTCATTTTCCAAGGAGGTATTTTTCTGAAACGTTTAGTGGATACATTATGTGTTAATGTAATAGTTTTTAGGGAGTTTGCTATGTATTGTCGCAGAGGCGTTTCAGTTTGTGTTTCATCTGTCCATTATTACAGTAATTGAATATTTTTTTAAATGTTGGTATATTCGGTTTAGTATTATTACATGACTGAGGGTCCATTGGGCTCTTCTATATTCTAAGGGTTGTTCTGCTTCGCAGATGATACTGTTGGTTGGTCTTGTTCTACTGGCTTCTGTTGAATTCTTATTGCCATATTTTGTATTGGATCTGCATGGTTTTGCATTACTGTATGCTATACAGGTATGTAGTCTAGTTTGGCTCTAACTGTGGAGTGGTAGATATTTATTGAAGTTTCTCGTTCTGATCTCTAATTTCGATGGGCCAGGTCTTTAAGAATATTAAGTTTTTAGAGGCATTCGGATTTCAGTTTTAATATATAATATAATATATAAGAATACTTTATTTATCTCAATAGAAATAATAATACAGCACAGCAGTTACATTGAAAATAAATCACATGTTTCATAAAAAAAAAACCATAAAAACGACAAAAACTAAAAACAACAGCCCATTTCTATGTGGAAAAATAACAATAATCTATACAATAATTATAGTAATATACTTAACGTAATTAAAGGGGTAAATTAACAATATATTTTCCATCGCAAATAGCCTAACAAGTATTTAAATTTTAATCCCCTTCTTGAAGCATCCGCCTTAATTTTCTTTTAAATATATTTATATTTTCAGAATTTTTTATATCTCTACTTAATGAGTTAAATAAAATAAAGCCTTTATTTATAATGGAGTTACTATTTCTTGTAGTTGATATCATTTTTACATGCAAATCATTTTTGCTTCTCGTTTGATAGCTATGAATTTCATGATTATATTTAACGAATGGTTGGAAATAATCAGGAAGTAAATTATTTACAATCTTATACACAAAAATCATAACTAAGTAAAACGTTCTATTTTCTTTAATAGGTGAAGGTTTCAGGTTAATTTATGGTGAACGGCTACTCTCATGATTCCCAATAATGTTATCAGAAAGTATTTATATATTATATCCGATGAGTAAAGTTAAACCTTTCAATTGTCTAATCAATAAAATTTTGTTAAACGGCAAATTCAAGCGCTTCTAACTAACTAATTGGTAATCAACTAGAAAAGTAAAAATTAGAAAAGATCTTTGGTCGGAGGGGTTCTAATTTTTACACCCTGCTTGTGAAAGCGATATCATTTAAAGACGATATTTAAATTACCTCTTTAATTATGGCCCATATCACTCAATTAATTATGCATTCTACAGTTTTCGATTCGGAAAGTTCTATCAATTAGTATTAATTGTCGGTTTCTTTTGTCGTTAGAATGAATAAAATGGTAATTAAAATTATCATTTTTAAGTGTCATAATTGTTGGATTATGCTTGATAGTGTTGAATTTATATTGACTTGCGTATACAATATCGATTAGTAGTTCATGTACTTCGTACTAACCAGATGAAGCCCTTAATACTATTCGTTTTAATTTGGGCTCAGGCCAATGCAGCTTGCGATCATGCAAATGTGTGCGAAACTTTTCCTGATTATTACACAACGTTTCTTGATCTAAATCCGCACTGTTATTGCAATCCTGATGTTTATCGTGACGATGTAAGTAAAAATCTATCACAGTTTATACTGCACAGACTTTTATTTTATTTTAATATTCATGAAATACTGCCGAATATGTTTCTGTTAAAAATAGTAAGTTATATTTTCATTTGTTCTGAAATAACACAACAATTCTTAAAAATCCTTTTTCGAAGACATTAAATGAAAATTTTGTGTATTAAAATGTCTAACCAAATGCAATTAAGTTTTTACAATAAAATAAAAACGTACTGCCGTGCTTTACTTCAGCGCTAAATTTTGCAAACAAAGCCATAATCGGTAATTTTTCGACTAGGCAGTCCAATTTGATATATTTTCTACTTAAAAGCGGAAAACAGCCTTTCTCTATTGAATTGAGGTTTTATAAAATGAAACCTTATTTTTACGATATTGTTGCTATTCTTAAATAAAACAAATAAGAAAATTTGTTTTTTTCTGAGGAGGTGTACGTTAATAAAAATATCTTAAAAATGGAGTACGTAATCCACATATCCTTGCACTGTGTACATCATTGAGGTTTATGCATTCGCATCTGAAACGGGTGACGGGGAAATTTACAAGACCATAGATACAGCAACATATAAAATCTTAAATAAAAACATTTTTATTCTAATTGGCAATTATAATGCAAAAATTGGATATACACCAAATGATGACCATATAATTATCCAATCTGTAAGGACTAATACAATTTCGTATCGCTCATATCTTTACAATCGTGAATACAAGTTTCAATCAACAGAAAAGTAGTTTATACAGCTAGTATTTTCCAAATAAAAACTCGAAAAATCAGATGAATTATATTCTGATCTAACAATTCAGTGCTGAAGTATTAGAGTAACGAAAACCCTTCCATCTGCAGACCGCGATTATAAGCGATGTCTCCATATTAATTCACAAGAAATGATGTCAAACAACTGGTAAATTCTTCCAAAAAATTAAGGGCAGGTCATTCACCAATTCAAGCAAATGATGGAGTCTAAATTATTATGCACCACGAATATGTGTCCGTGAAATTCTAGCGAAATTCAAACGATAGGAACGCGTACTTTATAGATGTGTGTCGGCAACATAAAAACATGCTGACAAAAATAACACAAAAGATAGCTTGCAAAAATCAAATACATCAAATGTAAATTCAAATCGAAAAACTGGACATTTAAGGATAAAAATGACAACCCCTTTACAGAATCGTATTTAGTAGTTGAAGTATGGAGAGAATACCCTGAAAATCTAACAAAAATGATTTAGGTACAGATAAATCACTCCAGATATACAAAGAAGTGCCAGATATCTTATTGGAAGAAGTAGAAGCGGCAATAAAATTCATAAAAAGAGGCGAAACCCGAAAGTAAATTTTCAATGTCAGGCAGCTTATAGATAAGTCCCGAAAGTACTACATACTTATGTAATGTGTGTTGTGGACTACGAGAAAGCGTTTGACAATGTCTACTGGACGGAATTATGGAACATTTAAATATACGTGTGATAGTACATCTAACTAAAACTATTAAAGAACTATGTGAGAATAGTGCTGTTGTTGTAAAGGTTTAATCTATTCAGTCTAAGACATTTAATATCGGTAATGGCGTACACCAGGGATGTATACTATCATCACTACTGTTTAATAAAAAACGAAACATACTTATGATTGTCAGCAAGAACATCCCACCGCCAGGCCTACTTATCGTACCTTAGATAACACCCATAGAACGTATAGAAAAATTAGAAAGATATGCTTACTTTGGCATGGCGGTGCATGCCGACTGGCATCAATCAGTAGAGATCCGCAACTGAATAGAAAGACTTCGATCGGCGTTTGTAAAGATGAGAAATATATTTGTTTGCAGAGATCTGAGCCGGCCTTTACAAATCCAAATGCTGCATTGGTATATGTTTTCAGTTCTATTATATCTGTTGAACGTTCACTACTTAAGAAATTAGAAACATTCGAGACGTGGTTATATCTCCGTATTCTCAGTATATCATTGACCGACCATATCTTAAACGATGAAGTAAAGAAGAAGTTGCATTATCATTAATTAAGTATTTTGGCCTTGTAATGAGGAACAGTAAATATTGCAGGGCAAGATAGAAGGCAGAAGAGTGTCATGCAGAAGGAGACATTCATGGTTACACTATCTACGGGAATGGCTCGGTTGAAGTTATACTTAACTTATTAAGAAAGCCGCCCATGGAGTGAAAGTTGCCATTTTAATTTCCAAAGCCCGAAATGGACAAGGTACGTTAATAAAAAGTCCATATGTGATGAGGTCGCAAATAGTGATAGAATGATCTTGAATTTCCACTTCTGCAATTTCTTAATTTTAATATCTAGTTCAGAAAACGAACTAGTGTCACTAATACACTAGAACATATTAGTAAGGAATATGGTATACGAATCACCTCCAGTCAAACCAAAGCTATAATCATTGACCGATAGAATGATGATGGAACCTGTACCAACTGGGAAGTAGTAAATTTACATACTGGACACGATTAATAAAGCTTAGGAGAGATCGAAATCTAACAAAAACTTAACTATAGTTAATCCTATAGTTTTCCCTATATTTTCCTACGTGTCAGACTTGGGTGATATGATCCGATGATGTACGTCCCATAGATGCCTTTGAGATTTGGTGCTGGCGTAGAATGACGAGGATACTCTAGGCAGCAAAGAAAACAAATGTACACATTTTGAATAAAATAAAATCAAAACAACGATCTTCATCTCTAACATATGGCCGTATTCTGAAATTATTTGGCCATATTATTGGTAATGTGGTAACAATATGGAAAAACCGGTCGTCCAACATTTAACAACATTCTGTGGTTTTACACCATTATTTATGCTTAAGTCATAGGTTCTTGATCATAATCAAACGCCATTTTTAGTTTTATTCTACTAAGCTATTGGTTAAAGCTAATCAAAACGTTTTTATTATTCTCCGTCTACCACCCTCATTCTTTTCTAGATAATGGTATGTGTGTAATTTGTTAATAATTAAAAAAATCTGCTTATGATGGTATAATTTTATCACTACTTAAAGAAATCATTCTTACCATCCTAGCACAGAAAACTTGTTAGACGATAGTGTTAGGCAATGAAAATTAGTTCAATTTCAAAATTAACTCGAAAGTAGAGACCTGGGCGATCTGGCTATACTAGAATTGTATGAGATATAATTTTTACATCTATCTAGATTTATATTATCTACTTTTTTAATCCTTCATACCGGATGACCATCTTCAATTCGCGTCATCATATACAGTGTGTCGCCGGATAGATGAAACGACTCTTGTGAAAGGTAGAAAATTCTCGATTTAAATTTTTATTTTTTTGGGTTCAGCCCTGAATGGTTAAAAGCGAATTTCTAACATTATTTCGGTTTTGAAAAATCAAGCATGCCTTGGAAATTTTCAAAAAAAACCATTTCTTTTGTAAGGTAAAGTACATTTTATGTGGCAAATACGACAAAAAATTATAAAAAAAGTTGTATAGAATCAACATTTAGGCCCCTACAGCAAATTTGAAAATCCTCGGCCAACTTTCATCTCTCACATTTCTTTTTATGTTTATTTCCCAAATCAAAGAATTTTATTTTTAACGGATCCAAATAATCAGTGTAGATACACTGAATAATTAGAAGGGGTGATGCAAAGGATGACTGAAAAAGGGCGCCCGAAGAGTAGGAGCACCACCCAGCTTAGAATAAGGCTTACAGTGATAGAAGTGGTAGAAGAAGAACGACTGAAGGTCTGCCGCATGACGAGCGGGTTAAGCTAGTAAGACATAAGCATGGGTATCCTTGATAATGACGTTTAAAGTTAACTGTTGATTCTAAGTTGTCAAAGTAATTTTGTCTAATGAATGCAAATTATTCCGTTGGAGAAAGAGTATTTGTAATAAAAACGTTTTCATTTCCCAATAGCCATTCTATGAAGAAATTAAAATAGTGTTCCAATTTAAAATTTTCAAAAAGTTGTAACTCTCTTATATTCTAAACTAGAACGAAAAACATATTTTATAGCCCTTCGGATATATCTTAGGATTCTACTTTACTCGACGAAAAGATTATTTTGAGACAATGGAACACACTTCTTCTTCTCCTATCATATTGCCTTTTCGGGCGTCTGTGTTTTATTTTTTTGTTTCTCGCTAGTATTTTCATTTAATCTGATGTCTTTTTGCGTACCCTTCTTAGTTCTACAATTTGCTTCATCCAGGTTTTCCTAGATCTTACTTTTCTTTTTTTCTCCAACCTTCCTGCCTCAAATACTTTTCTATATGTTCTCTGTGGATATATCCTTATTACGTGTTCATATCAGTTGAGTAGCCTCTTTTTTATCTTTTTCAATACTAATATTTGTTCTAACATATTTTTATCCTCTCATTTCGTATTCTATATCATTTTGTCCTAATGGCGGTTTTCATAAAATGTTTAATTTCTATAGCCGTTATTTTCATCTCGTACTTTTTGAAGTGCTCAGCTCTCGCTAGCATATAGGACAGTTGGAAATCGTCATGTAATCATATTATATAAAATTAATTTCATTTTTATCTATTTCCTTTTTATACTATTTACTGCAGAATATGTATTGGTTCTCTTCCTAGCTCTATTCGTTAATGGTGGTTCTATTTTTATCCTTAGTAGTTTTGCTGCCAAAATATTTGTATATTTTTACTCTTTTGATTTTGATTTCTATGTTCTTTTGGTCTTTCTCTTGTTTTTAATTCACTGTCATTGTTGTTCTTTTGTTGATATTTATCTTCACTTTCATCTTTTCTATTTTACCTCCCGATAAATTTTCGAGTTTCTGCATATTGTTATCTGTATCGGCTACTACCACTATAGTATCAGCATATATTAAACTACTCACCTTTACCAGTTTTAAGTTTCCGTATCCAATTACTGTATATAATCCCCCATTTTGTCTTTTAGTTTTTTATTATCTTATTCATTACTACTATAAACAATAATAACCTTCGACTGTCTCTTTCTTTATTCCTCTCTCCATTCTAAACTCGTTTGGTCCCCTTCTTGCTGTTTGGACTTTTTTTACTGTTTTGGATAACCTCAAACAAGACATAAGTTTTATTAAACGTCAAAAATGAGAGTGCGTTGAAATTTCTGTCTTTGAACATTTACTGTAATTTTTGAGATTTAATAAGGTTATGTCTTATTTGAGGTTAAGTTAATAAATTGACAAATGGTGTTAACCAAAGTTCGAATCTAAAATAGAAATTTCATGGCACTCTCTGTCCCGTTTTTAAATGATCTCACGGTACTTCTTGTAATATTTATTAGTTCTATCGGTACATCCACTTCTTCTGAGTACTTCCAAATACTTCTTTTATCTACTGTGCCTAAATTTACGAATGTTAATAATAATTCTTCACTCCTTTCTATTCTTTTTTCATTAAATTCGTCACTCTATATATGTTGTAACTGGGTTATCTATTACCTCTACAATCAGCTTCTCCATCTTTTATTTTATTTTCTATTCCTTTAGTTAATTTTTCTTTCAGTATTTTGGCATATACTTTGACCCATACAGAAGAAATACAGATTGTTCTCCAATTCTCGCAGTTCATTTGCATTTTTTATGTATTGCTACGGTTAAGTTGTTTTCCAAATCGTGCGTCTTCATGAGTTGTTGCAAATTCTCTATGCTTCTCCTGTTTTGATTTTGCTTGGAGCTTTTTCCATTTTCTCTCTTTTAATACTTACTTTCTGTTTGTTCTATTTCTCCCCCTGCTTGTCCTTCATATATCGGCATTCCTTCATTGCTTGATGTTGAAATTTTTCTGATTAGTATTCTTTCCACACGTCCAATATCTTGTTTTTGTCTATTTTGATCTGATTACTTTTTAAATTTCTTTTTATTTAATTCCACCAATCCATTGCATTCTAGTTCAAAATGATCTGCTTATCTGATATCTTTCGTTTAGCTGTTTGCCAAGCTCCTCCCAGCTTTGCTGTGGTTGAATAGTAAAATCTCCGAATATAACATTTGAATAAACGAGTTTCAGTCGTTCAGATTGTTGCTATTTAGCTATATTAACGTTGGTAATAATAACGAATTGGATTTTTATTTTGCATTCAATTTGAATACACTCAAATTTACCTCTTTCTTTTATTAACGTACATTGGCCTGTTGTATACAGATAATTTCAGTATTTAATTTCGAGCTTAGCAGTTTCTGTGATTTTGATATTTTAACTTTATATTACATGACAGAATATTTAAAATCGTTGCGCTGAGAATCGCTATACTAATCAAGGATTATTTATTTAGTCAGAAATGATAACAGGCCATGGATATCCAGTAGAAGTTCATCGAGCTGTAACTCCAGATGGATATATTTTAACGATGTTTCGAATTCCTGGCGGAAAACATGCCACTGGCAACACAACTGGGCCTCCAATTTTTATACAACATGGATTCGTACTAAATTCGAGGCTTTTCTATTATAGAGGAAACACTTCTTTAGGTTTAGTATTATATAGATATTCAGTTGCCTGTTCACAACTACATATTACGTTTGCAGGATTTGTTTTAGCTGATCAAGGATATGATGTATGGATGGGAAACTTTCGAGGTACCAGACATTCATTTAAACACCTTGTTTTGGACCATACGCAGCGCGCATTCTGGAATTTCAGTTTCCACGAACTAGGAATTTACGATGTGCCAACTATGGTGGGCTACGTCTCAAACGTGACCCAACAGAAAATATTTTACATTGGGTACTCTATGGGAACAACTTCTTTTTTCGTATATAGCTCCCTATTTCCTGATCTCGCCGCTAGCCAGGTTAGGTTGGCTATAAGTTTCGCACCAATTGGTTCATTTCGCTCTATTAGAGCTCCATTGAAATACGGCTTTCCATTGTGGGGTCTAGTAGAGGTATGTATTTATGAATATTAATTCGCGATTTGTCAATAACAATTTGTTATGGAGAAATGTTGATATAACAAGGTAACTAATAAGTGTTTCACACGAATAAGGTAACCAAAGGTACTACTTTTACATAAAACAAATGTGGTTAACTATAACTTATGCAAAATATTTCATAAGCCACAGGTGGACGTTCCTGCGCTAGATGAAAAAGTAAATCTACATGATTTCACGGTTTCTAAACTTTTTCTAATATAATAAATATTGTGGTCTATTATACATTAAAGGTGAAGATATATACTGCAATTCTTGAAGACATTAAAACATATTTTATTATTTCTTATAGGCGAATCCTTGGATTCTCATTTTAAGGTTTGTGTCACCAGGTACTTAACAAATTTAGCTAAGAAGTACGAGGTATGAACAATTAATTGTCTCGAACACGTTTGTATCTGTATTTTATCATAAACCCTCTCATACTGTTCCACGCTGACCAGTTTCGCTCATCTCTCACTGCACAACGAATTTTGAATACTTTTCGTTCACTCCACAACTTGAATAGGTTGCCTTTTAACCCGATCTCAAGCGACCCTTACTTCCATCTTATATACTGTTTGAGGCTTTCGCGGTTACTCGAATTATTCTCCTTAACATAAAATGTTGGCTTAGACCGCGTAATATGTGTGGATAAACACCCAGCATTCTTTGACTTAATGTGCCGTGTACCTTGTGAACTCGAGCAAGAATTCGCGCGATGGCCATGCTCTTTGGTGGCTTGTGTTGTTTGAGTACCTTGAGAAGGAGTATACTTAAGCAGATTTGGCCGTTTTGCTGTTTGTGCATCCATATTCACTAACGTTTTGCAAGACCTTGCAGCTTGCAGCATCAGAGTGAAAGTTGCAGTAAAAACTGAAGGTAGGTGTGGAGCTATGTATAGTCCTCTGTGCCAGGCGCGCAGAGTGACGTAACGCTGATTGGTCGTTCAAGTGCAACGTAATCCGTGGGGCGTGGCCGTATGACGCACAGTAGTTGTAATGCTTTTAATCGTGTGTCACAGGGGTCCACGTTTTACTAAGCTTAAAACCATCTTCCCTGTCTATATTACTTGGATGTTTTTCTATTTATATGGCTTCACGTATCACTCGCGGGAGGTAGTGAGGTATTCTGGCTTGCTCAAAATCTAAGGTGTGCCCATTTGTAAATGTATGCTCAGCTACGGCCGATTTTGTGATGCGTTGGTGTTTGCAATCGCCTTTATGTTCTTGAAGTCTTAGATCAACGAAACTACCAGTCTGTCCAATGTAACTCAAGCCGCAAGAACATGAATGCGGTATATGCCATCGGTTCTTAAACTTGGAATTTTGTCTTTTACTGATCTGAAGCCATTGCCGTTGCCGTTGCTCGTGAACACAGTTTTGATGTTGCATTTCAGGTCACGTCCTATCTTATCAGTCGAGCCTTTAACGTGGGGTAGAAATGGTAAGCCTTCAGAGATGGAGATTCTTCTTTAGCATTTTGTGAGATAGTCTTGTCTAGTGCTTTTCGTATAGAGTAGTTATAAATCCGTTCTTTTGTAAAGAGTCAAACAGATGTGTCTTTTTTCTTTATAGATTTTCTGCATCTGAGATACGAACGGCTCTTGTCGCCCAAGTCTGGAGAACTGTTACTTTTTGCATTGGATGATGGTGTGAGTTAGCATTGAGATATCTGTCAATGTGCATTTTCTTTTTTTAGACTGCATGTCCTAAACTACCATCTGATTTGCGTTTTACCAGGACATCTATAAACGGAATACTGCCATTTTCCTCTACTTCCATTGTAAATTGTATCTTGGAATGTACAGAATTCAGGTGTTTTAGAAACAGATTCAATGTCTGGCGCCTGTGTGAGCAGATGACAAAGGTATCATCTACATATCTCAACGAGCAGGTCAGTTTTAGCTGCTCTTGTTCGAGAGCCTTGGTTTCAAATGCCTCCATGTAAATATAACAGGTGATAGCGGTGAACCCATAGCTGCTTTTTCGACTAGTTTGTATATTTTATTGTTCCAACTGAAGTAAGTGTTTTTCAAGCAAATTTCGACAAGTTCAAATTGAGCATTACTAGCACCGCATCAACCGGCACTTTCGTGAAGAGTGTATTACACCACCCCTTTTGTAGGAGATTTTAATGTATAATAAAAATTAGTGATATCTACCCTGTTTGCTTAATTCACAGAAGTAATATCAATAATAATGTATATAATTCTCACTTACCTTGTTGCTTTCAACTGAATCATATATTGACATATATCATACTTTCATAATTGACTTTGAAATTATGTCATGTTTAAATATACCTCGGCTAGCCAGCTTATTTAGCAATTGAGACTCTCTGTACTTCCCAGCTGAATGAGTTAATGTCAAATATATATACTGTATTAATGAATTGTATTTTGAATGACCAAATAAATATTAGTTTGATTATTTTAAATCACACTCTTAGTACTTGAGTTTGAATATAATTAACTGTTATAGTGTATTAAACGTTTGAATCGACATTACAAATTAATAGTCAGATTAAAGTTGTCAAAATTATTTAATTAAATGAAAGTTCCAATAAATGCGGTTAAATACTTTTTAAAATATTTAGACCAAAATGATAAATTTCTAATTATAAAGATCGAAACCGTCGAGTACTCAAATCACCATATTAATTTAGAAAACTTAATATTCTAAGATTCTCTAAATCTAAATACACGTTTTAAATTCTAAATTTGCCGTATCCAAACTGTTACTAGAATACACTAACCTTCAACAGCCAAACTCGTACTTGGGATGTTGCTCTAATATCAGTTTCACACTGATCGAAGTCGTCAAACACCTACTTGAAGATGATGATGACCCATAAAAGCTCGTTGTAGGCAGACTTGACCGTTTAATATTTTCTTAAAACGGTATTGCAGCATGCCACACCCACAAACACTCACTAAACTGATGGCTTGTACACCAATGACCACTTGAAATGGATTCTATAAATCTGCAACTCATTATGTGAAGACTAATATTGACCCCTTGGTCAGTATTTGATCGTGCAGAAGGCTATTCTTACTAACACGTATCAAATTGAATTATATCCTCACAATTAAAGGTATTATTCGACCTTTAATGTGAATATTTTGACTGATAATCTTTAAATTATAGAAACTTTTCAACCCTTGTAAACAACCTCTTGGTTGCTAATATTTACTGCCACCCGTTATTCTCTTACACTTGTTATCACATGATACCCTTTTGATATCTTGATATTAATTGAAAATAATTAAGCATTCTCACAGCATGCTACATTACAAGTGATACTACGTCGAAACTGTGTCTAAGAGATCATCGTTGTTTATTTATGTTCTTTAGACAAAATCTGTTGAATCCGTGATAAAAAAGTCTGTTTTACTAGTTAGAAGCTGTAGAGTACGGGTTAAATGTCTTGCCAACGTACGTATAGGAGAATTGATTGCGCTGACAATTGGTTTCAACGGCACGCCCTTCTTATATATCTTAGGTAGACCTCCTATCTAAAGAAATAGAATATTTTTTTTACGCATGTGACTGATGGCGCTATCGGAATAAAAAATGGTACATGTATTTTTATTCGATTTTTTTAAAGGAAGTATCTGTAATTTATGTTGTTTAAAACAGATCTACTAAGTTATGTGAGAAAAAAATACAAATCGTTAACTTCACCAGCCATTCGTATAAAAAATGATTGCTCAAAATGTAGTCTAAATCGCAAACACTATTCATTAAGAGTATTTTTTATAAAATGAATGTTAAATATAATCATTATTCCATACTTTATATACAGGGTGTCTCGCGAAGTTTTCCCGGCACTTAAGGAGCATGTTCTTGAGATCATTTCAAGCAAAAAAGTTCATATGAACATGTGTCCTATTCTCAGTATTGGATTGGTCGAGATGGGCCACACAATTCGCCGGCCAGATCTCCAGATCTAAATCCCCTAGATTACAATATATGGGGTTGGATGAAGGAGTTGATGTACGAAGAGAAAGTAGAAACATGCGAGGCTTTAATCCAGCGAATTTTGAACGCTGCAGCACAAATAAAAGACCATGCTAATGAAGCGCGTGGTATTCACAGGCGTGTGGCTAAATGCATTGAATTAGGAGGTGGAATTTTTGAACATCTATGACTACGTTCTTTTAAATTATTAGTCTACAGTCATTTATTTTGTTATTTTTGATGTCATAAAAATAAAAATTATTTAAGACTAATTTAGTTTGAAATGTGTATAGCTTAATAAATACTGAGAATAGGACACATGTTCATATGAACTTTTTTGCTTGAAATGATCTCAAGAACATGCTCCTTAAGTACTGGGAGAACTTCGCGAGACACCCTGTATACATTTACAAAGACAGGAAACTAAAAAGCATGCAGTTTACGCAATTTCAGCTTAGAATAAAAGTTAATTAAAAATATGATTCATTATGACGCAAACACAGTATTTTCACTATTGGCTATTATACATAGGTGATATTTTAACATAGTTTAGTTACACGGACGTAATATTTACCGTCTTCCCCTTACTGTTTCTTATATGTTAAGTTTAGTTTAACATTTATTGTCACATCTGTCCAAATTCATTTTTAAGTCGAGATTGTATTTAAGCCAAACTGTTGAAGATATCGTTAAATTGATTTCGTTCTACCATCTTCATATGATTGCTATTGTTTCCTACTCTATTTTATTATTTCTTTAGTTTAGGAACTGCATGTTCTTGTTTGATTAGCAAAGAGATGTACCCAAATGATTAACTGGATTATTCGTAGTTTAAAATTGAACTTTTGTAGGCTGTTTTGTATGCTGTTACAAATGGTCCAGTAATTGAACAGGAACCGTTGACCCAACTGCTAAAGGTTGCGTGTTTACCATATCCGTGGCAGATGAAGTTTTGTAATTTTCTCATTGGACTTTTGTTTGGATACGACCCAGGGCAACTGAGTCCAGTAAGTTTTAAGTTTTTGTAAATGACAACCAATAAGCTACACTATTTGTATTGGTTCAAACAGGTCTTTAACTTGCAAAAATTATTTACTATTTTGCAAATTTTCCAGTTATAGATTATTATTAATTGAACCATACCACTCTAAATTTTTCAGCCATTAGAGCCTGTTATATTTAGCCAATTGTTTGATGATTCATCGATAAAATGCTTTACGCATTATGTGCAAACATACTTCAGTCGTGAGTTTCGATACTTTGATTATAAAGAGAAGAATATGGCTATTTATGGTCAACCAATACCGCCACTATACCCGTTACAGAATATGAAAGTTCCAAATTATTTTGTAAGGGGAGATAACGATTTACTAGCTACTAAAATGGTGAGTACCTTAAATTAAAATAAGAAAAGTTTTGATAATGTTATTGGTTTCGTTTCAGAATGTTGAATATTTGTATTCTACGTTACCGCCAAGAGCCAGATCATTCCCAATTTATAGAATTAAACTTAAAACGTTTTGCCATAATGATTTCGTGGCCGCAAAGGATGTAATGGAATTAATTTATAATCACATTGTTAAATTTTTGTATCAGAACGGACAACTTTTTACTTAAATAAATTAATGTGTTGTATTGTTTGCAAATGCAAAATGTAATGGAAGATTAAATGATAAATAATACTATGGATGAATAATTTTCTATTGCAGTACATTATCATATATAATGCAACTAGTGGGTTCTTGATTATTAAATAATCATTTATGTTTACACGAGATATATTGTTTGGCAATCTCGCGATTCCGAAGGACGAGTGTGATTGCTTAAAACAATATATCGTGCGAAAACAGAAATGATTTGATAATCAAGAAGACACGAGTTGCATTCGGCTAGATTATATCACGAGTCAATAAACAACGTTTGAATAGTGTATTTTAAATATTAATAGTACAGTTAATGTGGTTGTTATGGCAATTGTATTGACAGCAGGTAACATGATGTGTGTGAAGGCGTGTGATTATCACCTATTAATCAGGAAGGTATGTGATTATCAGTTGCTATGTACATTATCAAAAGTTAGTACATGCGTAACTATGCATTTTGCCGTTTTTCATTGGTTGATGTTAGAGGGAGTGGTATAATCAAGGGTAATACCACAAGCAGTGGATATATTTTTGACAAATATTTTGTCGTTTCCATGTAAATTATTGCGTTTAAATTTCACGATACAAAATCACATCAAAAATGTCACGAGCCGAAGGCGAGTGACATTTAAATGTGATTTTGTTGAGTGAAATTTGCAATAATTTCTATGGAAATGGCAAAATATTTAAAAAAAATATATCCACTTCGAGTGGTATTTGGGACGACTATTTAACAATATTAGTACATAACCATTAACTTTATTGAAAAATAATCCAACAATTAATATAATTATTCATTCTCAATTAAATTCAGCGGAATACTTCCAAAATACAGCATTTTAAAATTTTTGAAACAAGCCACACAGTTTGTTGGGGTTTAGTGTTATGTAACCTAGCGATATCACTAAGGACAGAACATCGTTGCTAAGCGATACTGCGCAACAAGGCTATTTATTTTTTGAGTACGTACATTGTTTTGTGAATATTTTGCATGGTGCCCAATATTCAGTGATATACTGCTGTTATTGGTTGAAAAAAGCAAATGTCTGCAATGTGATTGGCTTATATGTTATAGTGTTGAATAGTCACCGTAATATTGAAAGCTCTGATAGTGCTAAAGCTTATGTGTCAAAACTTCGTCTTGATATAAGGGCAAATGGGGATTTTATGACGGTGAATTACCTCAGAGATAGTTGCACGTAGAAGTAAATCTAGATAACACTGAATTAGCAATTAAAATGAAGCAAACTAAATTAGTAGATAACAAATAAAGGATGCGTAAATCACAGTAACCGCAATGCAATTAAAATTAGTTTGCCACATATTCAATGAGGTAGTTAACGATTTTTTGGTTAACAATCTAACACAATAAATTATATAAATACAAATACATGTATACAGTGTGTATCCCAGAGTATGAGAGATAGAGAAATTAACATTGGGAAATTATGAAAAGATCTACGAATCGAGGTACCTGATTGGCCAGAAATTAAAACAATTTAAAATTAATTTGGTGTTTGCCAGCCCGCTACAGGGAACTATGGACGCAGCTGGTTATAGAGATGTAGGTCCCACTTATATTTGTGTTAGATGAAATTCCCATGAACTGTTGCAGCTTTAGTCGACGACCTTTATAGTAGAGATTCCATGAGTAGTTAGCCACTTAAAATTGCGAGCATTACCGTCGTACGAAAATAGAAGAAATAGAAAAAGCCGAAAGAAAGATTTTGAATTACACAGTTTTAAGGAATTTCAAAACATGCTTACTTAGAGATGGCTATTAAGCCTTAATGGCGCATTACCTCCATTGCACTTCCCACGAGGTGTGAATGGTCATCGACACCGAAGGGTAAAAGAGGTTATAGATCATGATGATAATGATTCATGAAAAAAATATTGCCAACTTGGCACATATACTTTTACAATAGTAATTGCGGTAAATAGTGGCCAATATACGGCTAAAGTATATCAACCGTGGGAATGTACAGGGTGGGCCAAAGTAGACGCTTTCTTATGGAAACTCCTGTTCCTGTCAAAGATAGAAAAATTTTGACCAACATCTCCCGAGCTCAAATTTTATGAAAAAGTTACTGGTGCAAACAGAATATTGCTATCGTAAACCGTTAGGCCCCTAGGGGGCGTTCTTCAAAATTCGTCGATTTCTTTAAACCCTTCTAGCGTTTTTGTTTTTAGGAATAATTGAATTCTGTAAAAACTTTCTCATAGCAGTTTTTGGTGTAAAATAGGCTGGTGCATTTTTTTTTAATACAGGGTGATTCGTAAATTTGCTGCAACAAAATTTTTATTTTTTCTTATGGGACACCCGGTATATTTATACATCTTTTTATAGTCCTTAAAATTCTCTATTCAAAAATATCATAACTCTATAATAAAGCAAAACACGTCCCAAGGTCAAATAAATCAACTCCTGGTCTATGTGCAGTTAGGTATTGGGGGCGTGGTCTTGATATTTTCTAAGAGCCAGTAATATGGAAGGAGAGAACAATTAATGCTCTTGTTAGGGCCTACACACATTTTTTACATTACACAGGAATGTTTGTACTATGTACACATAAATATTAAATCTGCAAATAACCTAAATTCGGAGCTTTGTACAAAAATATGGTTATAAACTTTTTGCAAGTGGACTTTACTACCTCTAGGAAGAAAAGGCGTCGTGCATCACGTGACCACAATTCGAGGTTGGAGGTAATTGTGGGCGTTGTCTTGATATTAGCAGCGTTGCCAGACCTGGTACAATTCTACGAATCTGGTACATTCTGAAACCGTTACTGCAAAAGTATATTTTTTAAAATATTTCTGGTACATTTTCATCCTCATTTATTAGATTAGACGAAACTGTCAAAAATAAATTAGCAGATCAGCCAGGCAAAGCGGAATTGGCAGACAAAATACGTCTTATTTATTTCGTACAGTATCCTCACTTAATAATACAGTATCCTCATTTAATACTAAGAAACTGGAAACTGCAAGTAAAGCAAGAGAAAAATTTTTCGCAGAAGTGTATTATAAATAAACATTAATACTACAAACATAGTGTTTAGTGTTATGTTGTTTTCCGTTAATTATTGTACAATATTTTGAGAACGTCTGACAACACTGTTACTACACGCACAAGGAGGCTGTGACATCATCATTGTTGTTGACGCCATTAGCTGCTTTCTCGTTTACGTGCAATTTGTTTGCGTTATTAAACTGTAAAAGGCTTTACGCAAAACTTCCCTCGTCGTTTGTCGTTTACGTTTGTGATGGCAGAATATTGTTACGGTGGGTACAAGACGTGTGCATCGCCTTTGTGCAATAACAGTGCAATCGTAAATGCAGAAGTTTGCTATTTTCGGTTCCCAAAAGACTGGCGAAGGTAAGTTGTTATATTGGAGCGTTATTATATAGTACCTTTGTATATTTATTTATGTATGCACGTATATAAATCCCGGAAACACTAAAAAAGGCTATTTTTTAAGATGTTTAATCTGGATTAAAAACTGCGGGTTGGAAGAATCCAAAGAAACTTCCTGTATAAATTGGTACGATTATAGACTGTGTAGCGCACATTTTGAAGAATCAATGTTCTCCAGTCTGCTTAAAAATCGCCTGAAGAAAACAGCAATTCCAACATTGTTTGGTGATTTAAATTCAGGTTTGTACATATTCAATACTGTTATATATCGTTTACCATAATAAACAATTAGCAAATTGACCATCGATTTATCGTTTAATACAAAATAATTTTAGGTGCTTTATGTCGATTGTTAATCACATCATATTTTACAGGTGCGTTATTTGATACGAATGCAACACCTTCTTTTCTTAGATCGTCTAATCCTGCAAATGTTTCTGCAGGGTTCGAACCCCTACCATCAACATCTACGGCCGAGGTTTCTAAACATGTGAGTTGTTCTTCAGGTAATAACGAATAGTCATAAAATATTGTTGTTTGTTAATCACATAATATTTTACAGGTGCGTTATTTGAAACGAATACAACACCTACTATTCTTAGATCTTCTAATCCTGCAAATGTTTTTGCACGTTTCGAACCCCTGCCATCAACATCTACTGCCGAGGTTTGTAAACATTTGTATGTAAAGCCTCTATGACACGACGCTACATTTTACGCATTTTATAAAAAAAATATTAAGCATTGTTTCATACAGAAAATTGACTGCTACATTTTGCGCTGACTTTTCATGTAGAGTCGTGTGCAAATAAATCTGGGACAATGGTTTTTTTTATATGTAAATTGAGTTAAGATTTGAAGCATATCTCCATGGATTTCCTGCTATCAGAAAGAGTTACTTTAAATTTTGACACGTAAATGAAAATGTAGGTCTTTCTGGTAGCAGAAAATCCATGGAGATATTCTTCTATTCTCAATTCAACCTACATATGAAAAAACCATTGTCCCAGATTTATTTGCATACGACTGTACATTATTTAGAAGTTGTTCTACATTTTCTGGTAAATATGCGTGTAAAAATGTGCAGAAGTATCGTAATCAAACTAAACTGCAGAGTATGACGCGAAATGAAAACATAACCTGCATTTTATTAGCATTGTTTAACTTCCTGATTAATAATTAATACATAGCAGCTGGCTGAGGTTAATGTTAAAACATGTTAAGGACGAATTAGCAGCTATTTACAGTTGAAACGCCTTCCTGCGGTGAAAGAACTGGTCAAAATTGTGAGGTAGAAATATATTTCAGCACTTAGTGCCTTCTTCAGTCTACATATATAAACAGGTTAAAAAAACAACACGTTAAAATCTTGCATATTTATAAAAAGACAGTTTTTACGGTGAAAATATCATTTTCCTCCTTACTTATGTATTAAAATCGTTGATTAAGAAAACACAAAGAGGCGACTGCTAAAAAGGGATGATTATCTGGTGTTTTAATTAAAGATCAAAAGGAAAATTCTAGGAGTTTAAGAACGAGGACTATTTATCAGGCACCATGTTGACGAAATTCAGTGAAAAAGTGTAGATAATAAAATTAATTAATTACTATGCACATCTACAGTTATTTAGTAAAATAATTTTAAAAATTCGTTATGATTGTAAAACAGTGTGTCTCCATTTTGGTTTTCGTAAAACAGGCAAAAATTAACTAAATGTAGCTTTGATTTATGGGGAATTTAATTCAGAAACATAGTAATTAAAAGCAAAAGTTTTTGTTAGTACGTCTTGCAATACAAAGTTTCGTGCAGCGACATTCGTGATTAATGTGATACTCTAAACCTAGCCTCAGAAAATAGCTAACAAACATGTTTGGCTAATTATAAGATCTCTGTAAACGGAAGTTGTGTCAGTGTATCACACCAGATTTTTTTTGACGAGTTAATTGTAAAACATTTGCAAAGTTGGTAGCACTAATTGCCAAATAACTAATTTCGCGTTTATTTTGCTGTCAAATTCTATATGCGGAAGTATATGAGATTTTATTTTATTAATTTATTGTCAGTAATAATACCACGAGGCGACTGAATTATCAAAAATACTTCTGCTTTTTCACGAAACGGGTTGCTTAAAAACATCACGAGCCGAAGGGCGAGTGGTGTTTCTACAAAGCAATCCGTTGAGTTTGTAAGCAAAAGTATTTGATAATTCTTAAAGTCGTCGAGTGAGTATTTGATTAAATTATACCATGAATATCAATAAGGGAATTACACTAAAAATGTATTTTTCGACGACTGACATCGAAATTAGATTTTTCTCACTGTCATTTGACAACAGAAAGTTGACATTTGCCGCTGAGCGTGCGTTTTCATCACTTTGCTGCTCGCCGAGCGTTTTGGGTTTCCGTGTGAACAAAATAGGTAGCCACGTTCGAATGTTTCCTTGAAAATGCCCATCATTTGTTGAAATAATCGCGTCACATGTCATAGACTGCGCGAGTAATGTTAACTTGATTGTCATTTAATTTTTGCGATAAAATGAAATCTGACATTTTCCTTTAATAATATGCTCAGTCATCGAAAAAATAGTATGTATGTTCCGAGCTAAAAGTGCGCTTGCCGCTTTTGCATGATTGCTGGTTTCGACTTCGTCTCAACCAGCAATATTCATGCGCAAGCGGCAAGAATGCACTTTCAGCTCTTAACATACAATCATAACTCTATAATAAAGCAGAACACTTCCCAAGGTGAAATAAATCAACTCCTGGTCTATGTGCTGTTACACATGTGGGCGGCGTCTTGATATTAGCAGCGTTGCCAGACCTGGTACAATTCTAAGAATCTGGTACATTCTGAAACCGTTTCCTACAAAAGTACATTTTTAAAACGGGCATGCGCTCAGTCTGGCAACCCTGCATATTCTGACCCGAGTCGTGCCGACCTACCGATGCCATCGGTGACGTAACCGATCCTTGCCGTTTATGTTTGTAAAAGTGTGGTTAAAGTTTACAAATGGAAACAAAATTTATTTTATGTACAAGAATCTGATGAAATCGAAAATACTGCAACGTGCATCCAAATGGAAGGTGTATAAGTCAATGATAAGGCCAGTGATGATCTACGGGTGCGAGACGTGGTCGTTAACAATGAGAGACCAAAACGCACTACGAACTGCAGAAAGAGCAATAATGAGGAAGATATGGGGCCCAGTGCAAGATATGAATGGCCCACGGCGTAGAACGAACGTGGAATTAGACGTGCTAATAAGTGGTGCAGATATAGTGCGTCTTGTGGAAGCACAAAGACTTAGGTGGTTGGGGCATGTCGAGCGGATGGCGAGTGACAGGGCAGTAAAAAGCGTTTTCGAATGGAGGCCGGACTACGGAAGGACCAGGGGAAGACCCAAGGAAAGATGGCTAGACGGTGTTCAGCGGGACTTGAGAACCTTAAGGGTGCTCAACTGGAGACGAGTCGCACAGGACAGAGCCCGGTGGAACAACGTTGTAAAGGAGGCTAAAATCCACAAAGGATTGTAACGCCGGTTAAGTAAAGTAAGTAAATTGTAGCAACTGTTGAATTTGAAAAGACGTCATTATTATCAAAGCAAAATCGTTGATATCAAGAAGCCCTAAATCACTTTCAACACCTTGTTCTTTATACCGGGTGGCCATAAATATCTGATATCACATTACCTTTGGAATCAACACCGCTTTACTAAAGCGATGAATACAACTAAACTAATAAATGTCATTAATGTCATCACAACTAAAATTCCTGTCTGTCAAAAATTATTACTGATTGCAATAAATAATGGAGTTAGAACAGGAGATTTTTATAATCGAGTTGTAGGCTAAACTGCAGAATCCGGGGCACATTCTCCTCCTCTTATTGCATTTTATTACATTACATAGGTACCAATACTTATTGTAATTGAAATATAATACTAACCCAACATTTATAAGTAGCTAATTCCATGGCTACCGAGATCTCAGATATTTATGGTCACCCGGTATAACAATACTGGACACTCGTCACATAGACTTTTCGTATCTTCAACCCACAATTTTATGTATTTGTACTATAATCTATACCTACAAAAATCTCTTAGGCCAGCTACAGTAGGATCGGCCTGCCGAAAAAATCCAAGTGAGCTGAGATTTTGCATACACCTTTGACATTACAAACAATGTCTCAAAAGTCCCCATCGATATGGCGCTTGCGATTTGAGTTATTCAACGTCAAAGGTCACAGAAATAAGTTTTTCGCAAATATCTCGCTTTCTATGGGTCGTATGACTTTTTTAGTTATTACAAAAAATGAAGGCTAGGAAATTCTCTACAAAAAAGATTATACAGGTGCTTTACGTACAACTAACCATTCAGTAAATAACACACTGTTGAGTTTTGCAGACGGGTTTTACTTCCTTTTACGATAAAGGAAGTATTGCATTCACCCCAAAAATTCTAAATTGAGTTTTCAACAGATCTTCACGTTTTAAAGTCCCCTGAACCCAAAAACACGTGTTTTTGTTCATTGGTCGGTCTGTCTGTCTGTCTGCGAACAGAATATCTCATAAACGGAAAGAGGTATGGCGTTGAAACTTCAAATATAAGTTTTGTGTACTTTCTAAACGCGACAGCTATCTTTTGAAGAAAATCGCATAACCGGAAGTATGATGTTTACTCTTGTGTTTCAAAAACGGCTCCAACGAGTTTTTTCAAACTATACATTTTTATTACATTTTATATGTGGATTGATTGAGATGAGTGATTTTCAAGTTGAATTTTAGAGGTATTCAACTGAAAAATCACTTATCTCACATCAATACACACCGGTTATGTGATTTTCTTCAGAAGCTTGCTGTCGCATTTAGATAGTACAAAAAACTTATATATGAAGTTTCAACGCCATACCTCTTTTCGTTAATGAGTTATTCTGTTGGCAGACAGACCGACGGACGGACACACAGACCAATGAGCAAAAACATGTTTTTTGGGTTCTGGGGACTCTACAACGTGAAGATGTGTTGAAAACCCAGTTTCCGAATTTTTGGGGTGAATCCAATACTTTCTTTATCGTAAAAAGAAGTAAAACCCGTCTGCAAAACTTAATACTGTGTTATTTACTGAACGGTTAGTTGTATGTAAAAAAGCTATATAATCTTTTTTGTAGAGAATTTCCTAGCCTTCATTTTTTGTAATAACTAAAAAAGTCATACGACCCATAGAAAGCGAGATATTTGCGAAAAACTTATTTCTGTGACCTTTGACCTTGAATAACTCAAAACGCAAGCGCCATATCGATGGGGACTTTTGAGACATTATTTGTAATTTCAAAATAAAGGTGTATGCAAAATTTCAGCTCACTTGGATTTTTTCGGCAGATGCTGCGGTTGTCCGTCTAATGTAACTGGACTATCTTGCAATATTGTGCAAGTCAAAGTGTGAAAATTGCTGTTGATTTTGTTAAATCTGTTATTTTGTTATTGCTATTGTCGCTATTTTTGTGTGTGTTATTAATTCTGTTTTGAAATGCGCCATACCACAATGATGAGTACGCCTCCGATTTATTGAGTCGTTTAGCTTAAATAAGGTTAACGATTTAATGTCAATATGATAGATGTCAAAAGTGTTACCAATACAAAACTTGGAAATTACTAGATTCTAACATTAGTTCTGCCATCTATGACCACTGGTTTGGATTCAAGTTGTAGTGACATCGCCATGGATATGCCATCTACGAGTGCTGGTCCAAGTTCAGACGACATCCCCATGGACATGTGAGCTATAGGTGTCGGTTCAATTTCCAGTGACATCGTAATAGGCATATATGATGAAGAGGTTTGTAATTTTGTGAATTATCTGTTACAATGTTATGTACCTATTTTAATTATGGATTGCAGCTATGGTGTCACTGTAGGAAACCAGACGACGGCGAACAAATGGTAAAATGTTATGACAGAAAATGTAGAATAAAATGGTACCATTCAGCATGCCTACAATTAAAAAAATTCCTAAAGGAAAGTGGTTATGTGAACTCTGTAAATATACTGCTCCACAAATGAACTGGACCATTTGCATATATTGGTGCAATTTTTAAAAATATTTTCCAAAAGGGCAGTCGTGAAATTTTTGGTAACCTTTCATGATTGTGTCACTATAAAAAGCATTTCTTTTCATAATTCTGTTTAAAGAAAACGAAGTCCATTAATAAAATATCATTTTAAAATTTTGAATTTTGCCCAAATATTGATAGCACATTGCATACAAAGTATGCCGAATTGTTGCCAAAGATTTTTAAACGTTCTGGAGAGACTCAAAGAACTATTAATTAAACCTTTTTTTGTGATTCGTCTTATTTTTGTGAAATATAGTTTTTTATAGTTTCATAATTTTATTAATATAATAATGGTGAGGCACTAACACCCCATGAAGGAGCTTGGCCTGCAAGGCGGAAGGTTAGAGCTTCCGTATCCTCGCTCTCACACCCGACTGTCGCGTGTCAAATTCATGACACGTGGTGATGTGGTGAGCACCACGCATTAGACAGCCGCATTATTACCCCTTGTTCTTTCGAACGCAGGTTCCCAATTATTTAAAGCGACTGGGTAGGCCGCCCGCCAGGCATCGATCTGGGATTTGAACTCCAGACTTCCGCGCCGCAGTCCGATGCTCTAACCATCTGAGCCACGCTGGCAAGCGATGATTTTGTTAATTCTTCAGTTGATATTTGAGAATAGTGAAATTAAATATGCTTAATATGAGTATACTATAAAACAAAAGCTTTTATATACAGTGTGTCCCCGGATAGGTGAAACGACTCTTGTGAAAGGTAAAAAATTCTCGATTTAAATTTTCATTTTTTGGGGTTCAGCCCTGCTTGGTTAAAGGCGAATTTCCAACATAATTTTAGTTCTGAGAGATCAAGTATGCCTTGGAAATTTTAAAAAACCTATTTTTCTGTGAGGTAAAGTACCTTATATGTGGCAAATACGACAAAAAGTTATTAAAAAAAGTTGTTTAGAATCAACACATAGGCCTCTATACCAAATTTCAAAATCCTCAGCCAACTTTGATCTCTCAATTTCTTTTTATGTTTAGGTCCCAAATCAAAGAATTTTAGTTTTTTTATTATGAAATAAAAAACTTTGTTAAAAGTAAAATTCTTTGATTTGGGAAATAAACTTGAAAGAAAATGTGAGAAATCAAAGTTGGCCGCGGATTTTGAAATTCGGTATAGGGGCCTAGATGTTGATTCTAAACAACTTTTCTTTATAACTTTTTGTCGTATTTGCCACATAAAGGGTACTTTACCATACAGAAAAATAGATTTTTAAAAATTTCCAAGGCATACTTGATTTTTCAAAACTGAAATGATGTTAGAAATTCGCCTTTAACGAAGCAGGGGGGCTGAACCCCAAAAAATGAAAATTTAAATCGAGAATTTTTTACCTTTCACAAGAGTTGTTTCACCTATCCGGGGACACACTGTATACAGTCTGTTCTATAAAAAGGGCCCCGCCTTCTAGCTACTTTATTATTTATTTTAGACCCAATAAACCTTATATCAAATCAAATGGCGCATAAAAACCTACATTTTAACACTATCAAAATTTTTTTATCTTCAATTGTTTCAGAGTGGTGACGTCACGTGCAATTTTTTTAAATGACACGGTATACATTTTTTGACATTTTCTGGTAGAGGTTTTTTTTCTCTTTTCAACAACATAAATATTTCATGCACTTGCATAAAAAAATTTTCGTGAAAAATTACAAAACTTTTTCACAGTGGGAGGCCATGATACAAAACTGTAAGCAAAAGTGTAACTCAGAAAAACAAAACAAATAGTAGCCAAACGCTTTAACTGTCAGATTTCAGAATAATCTAAAGTGTTTATTGTTTTGTTTTTCTGAGTTACACTTTTGTTTATAGTTTTGTATGGTGACCTCCCACCGATAAAAAAGTTTTTTAATTTTTCTCGAAAATTTTCTTATGTAAGGGCATAAAATATTTATATTGTTGAAAAGAGAAAAAAAACCTCTACCAGAAAATGTCAAAAAATATACAGTGTCATTTAAAAAAATTGCACGTGACGTCACCACTCTGAAACAATTGAAGATAAAAAAAATTTGATAGTGTTAAAATGTAGGTTTTTATGTGCCATTTGATTTGATATAAGGTTATTGGGTCTAAAATAATTAATAAAGTAGCTAGAAGGCGGGGCCTTTTTTATAGAACAGACGGTATATATATTGTGACGTAATGTAATAAATACATTTTTATGGGTGGTCCAGTACATTTGTGGAGCAGTATATAAATAGAATTATTTTGTTATTCTATGTTGATAGAATTTGTAAATATGTTGATCCTTTATACTTTATCCATTGCAATTCTTTTTCATACTTAATTTAGACATTAGTTATTCTGTTATTTTGTACTGTTATGTAAATATTTTGATTGTTTATGTACCTTAAATTCATTAAAATTTTGTTATAAATTATGGAATAATAAGATTAATGATAGCAAGCTGCTTTTGCTATTAACTTTAAGAGTACCCGCTAGGCTTGTTCGTTTCTCACGGTTATTCTTTGTACCTTCTTTTTATACCAGAATTCCGATTACTGATATATTAAAGCTTGTGAATCAAATTTACATACTGCTCAACATTGATTTGTCAGCTCCATACCGTATGTTTGCATCTGTTGTAAAAAAGTATTATTATAACTAAAATGAAACAAAATGAACTATTGATGTAACAAATTTTTAGGACTTAAATTTACCAATCAGTACGGGAAGTCATAGTAGCAAGTTACGGCATCGATCCATCTCCTGCAACCATGATTAAAGTTTATTTTAGTTAGGATGATTATTTTAATTTTAATTTACATGCTATAACGCTCATACCTGCATATAGCAGAATATATCTACACTGCATCTCTTGTAATAAGGGTAACACTTGTTAGAGATGCCACAATAAATAAATATTAAATAGCTTCAAAATATCCGTTATTCTTTATGCATTAATAGTTATTTAACCAACAAGTGTGTTAATGAAGGCGATTAATAATCGAGTGAGTGCCTTTAATAGTTGAGATTATTAATAACCCATTAACAAACAAGTTGATTACAAAAATTTTTCGTTGACCTCAAAATCTTTTTTTGTGACGAAAAATTTGATTAATACAACTAACCTCCATGCAAAATATCATCAAAACATCAAAATCACAAAAACAGTTAATTAATGAAAAAGAGTGGATTAATCAAAAACAGTGTATTAATGACTTCTATTAATCCATCCTTTTTTAGGAAAAATAATTCATTAATATTGAAATTAAGAAGCGGTCAACGAAAAAATGATTTTTCTTATTCTTTTATGTTGTGTAGACAGCATGTGTAATTTTATTGATTGTTAATGTAGCGTACATAGTTTTAAAATATCCTTATGTTTCTTATCGTATAGGTACCTACTATTTAATAATTTTTGCTATGTGATATTGTAATTTGGCTTTTTATTAATTGGCCACATGCAGAAAAAGATAATAAAATAATTTTACATTATATAATAAATGGTGGTGGATAGTATTAACGTTAGATCCTTAATTAACTAATTTTAATAATTTTGTAGATATTATTATTATTATTAAAGTAAAAATAATTAGATTAACTTTGTTAATACAATTTATTTCATATTTATACAATTATAGGAGAGCATAAATTTACGAGTGCAGAAGAAACTGTTAATATCTGATCTACCACAGCAACATCGTCAGTTTTCTTTTTCGCCAGGAACATAGGCATTGTTTCGTGAAGAACTGTATTTTTTTGACGAAGGACACCAATAACGCGTTGGACGTGTATTCTGAAAAAAAGATATAATTAAGATAATTATTGTAACAATATACTTGCACTACCTCACGCTTGCTATATTCCTGGTTGATGCTATATCCCTTGGATCGAGCTGCCGTTTCCCTTTTAGAAAAGCAGAGGCGTAATCACTGTGGCCATATGTAGTCCTACGGAGTCTTTTATTAAAAAGCCTCTGCCAATACAAAATCTTCTGGCAAGAGATTGTTTAAAATCCCACAATCCTCTGTTAGACCTTTATCGCTTATTCTGCCACCATATCCATGTGATACAAATGATATTGATCCAGGAGGAGTGATGCCTATTAGTACCTTTACCGTATTATGTTGTTTGTACATAGATCATGTAGTACATTGTACTTCAAGGCTACTTGATTTTTCCACTCTCATCTCAAAACAATTGATTATTACTGAAATCTTGTTGCCAAATGCTACCTTGAAGCATTCTGGCATTGATTTAATCAGGTGATCTCGTTCAGGCCAAATAATAAAATTTTTCATCCGATGATACATAATATTCAATGTGGTATAAAATATTCTAGAAATTGTTTGTACACTGACGTTAAACATGTATGCCAATAAACTAAAATCTAAATGTAATCTAAGTTTTATCACCGTTATCATAAACATGGCTCTAAGCATGTTTTACGTACTGAATTAGGAATAAATATATATAATTAAATGTGAACTGTATATATTGTATGTATTTGGTGTAGCATTTGCCATAGTAGACGTGTGTAAAAGATTTTTGTTTGTAATGTCGCAAACAAAGTATATCTATCTAACGCCCAAACTTTAAATGCGGCATGTGCCGTGGGCTACGTCATTCTTCCATGCTCACGTAAAACTTTTACATTCACTGGAAAACTCTCACTTTTCTTAACTTGTAGAACAATTCTTTTCATAATTTTTTTTACTGCGTTCCAACAACGTCGTATTAATTAGGACGCCTTCCAGGGGCGAGCGTTTCCTTTCCAGAGACTTTCCATTTGAAAATATATTTTTTGGAACTTTTCCTTACTGCCAATCTCTAGCGTGCTTTTAAAACTTTCTTTAGTGCAACAAAAGTTATTAAATTCGTCGTACATTTTAATTGCGGCATATGCCGCGGGTTTCAGCTAGTGATGTTATGAGAAGCAAAAGTTATTCTTTATGTGGCGTGGCTAGACTGTTTGTCTGCCGAACTTGTGAGGCAGATAGTTCCAGCGGGTCTGTGGCAATTAGTTATGAAAAATGTTAAAAAGATCCAAATGATCAAAATCATTGAATTTTATTGTCAAGGTCAGTGCTCCGTTTCAAAAAATCACGAATCATTTTTAAGTCAAGGATCCACCTCCAGCATCTGCAATACTCCGATTAATTGAACGTTTACAGGCAGACCACGTTCCGCAGATACCTCATCACTCATCAGTAAGGATGTTTGGATCTTATTTTTTCGAGGACAAGAACAGTACTGCAATACTGTTTCATTGTTGATGACAATCCAGAATTATGATGGCAACAGGATGAAGCGACTGCTCATGTAACTGGACCACTATGCAGTTTTTGGAAGAAATATTTGGAGAGCGACTGTTCGTAAATTAACGAAATATCGCTTTCTACTGGCTTCCATGTTCATCCGATTTTAATGCTCCAGATTTTTTCTTTGGGGTTACCTAAAGGACCATGTTTATTCCAACAAACCCCAAACTATTTAGTATCCCGGGAGAATACCCGAATCGAAATTCGTGCGCTGGAGCCAAATACACTCTCCAACATTATGCAAAATGTGCAAAATAAAGGTTATACTTCTATAAAAGCGTTTACTATAAATTAGAATAGTTTCATATATAATGCAACTAGTGGGTTCTTGATTATCAAATAATCATTTCTGTTTACATGAGATATATTGTTTAGCAAGCACGCGAATCCGAAGGACGAGCGTGATTGCCTAAAACAATATATCGAGTGGAAACAGAAATGATTTGATAATCAAGAAGACACGAGTTGCATTCGGCTAGATTATATCACGAGTCAATAAACAACGTTTGAATAGTGTATTTTAAATATTAAAAGTACAGTTAATGTGGTCGTTATGACAATTGTATTGACAGCAGGTAACGTGATGTTTGTGAAGGCGTGTGATTATCACCTATTAATCAGGAAGGTATGCGATTGTCAGCTATGTAAATTATCAAAAGTTAGTACATGCATAACTATGCATTTTTCCGTTTTTCATTGGTTGATGTTAGAGGGAGTGGTATAATCTTTGAAAGATGCGAAGTTTTAATAATTATTTGTAATCATTGTTGATGTCATACGTAAAACTATTTTGTACAACTGTACTGAAAACTTGATTTTCTTGGACGTAATTACGGCCCGTTACTAATAGCAACGGCCGCAAAAAGAAATTTCGCGGCTGCAAACGTATCAGCACGGTTGCACAAAAAATTGATGATATGCATTGCGATTGTACAAAAAATTTTGTTCCTCGGAATAATTTGACGGACTCCAATTCGACTCGCTGGCCATACATTCTTCGCTACATCAAACAGTCAAAGCCTAGGTGTAAAAATAACTGTTTTATAGGAAGTATGCGGGGTTTCCCATGCTCTTACGAAACACATATATTACATTTTGCTTCTTACAATGAATTAATTAGCTATTCGTTTTGATGTAATCAATTGTTTTGCAGTGTATTTGATAAGTGCTAAAGAAAGATATGCAGCAAATGTATTTCTTCTTTATTCTTAACTCGTATTTTGTTTTATTGCGTTTTTCTAATTCTAAACTATCCACAAACATTATCAACATACTTTCATTAAATAAACTGTTTGGTGTGTTGATGTAAGTGTAGTCGTATTGTTGATGCAAGTCTTTCATAGAACTCACATTGTCAGCGATAGTAAAAACGAACCCATTGCCGTAATGGAATTTTATTATTGATTATTTCCTTCATATCAGTGTCCGCCAAAAAGTCAGCATAGTATGGGAAAATTTTTTATTTTTGATTTAAAAAAAAAACTTTTTACGTAAATAATTTGTGATTGTCTAAAAACCGATCATATATACCCAGTGATTTTTACTTATTTAGAAAATGGAGTTTTTCGAAATTGTCAAAATCCGAAAAGTGCTATTTTTCGGAAACTAAGTAAGATTTCAATGAGATTTTTTTAGAGTGTGTTATTTTCAGCTAACTGAAAAATCTCAAACCCAGAAAACCCTTATTAAAAATTCATTTTTCAATTTTTTAAATATTTTTCAAAATTTCAGATACCAAGACTTGATATTAAAATTATTTTTTTTTATGTGAAGACTAAAAAATAATATAAAATGTTAATTAGTTCTTTTGTATTATTTACCGAAAAGTAGTGTTTGCATAATTTTTACGTTTTTTATGCAAGGCGCCTTTTAGGAGAAATATTTTTCAATTCTAATTAATATCTATTTAAATGGCTGCAAAAACTCTAATCTAGCTCTGTTATTGAATTGCTGTTACAAAAATTTTCTTTTACAGTTTTGTATAAATGAGAGTTTTTAGAACATGTAAATTGGATAAAGAAAAATCTCCTCATTTAGACAACTGAAAAAGAACATTTACAGAATTTATGTAACAGTAATTCATTAGCAGGGCTAGATTAGAGTTTCTAAAACCCATTTAGATAGGTATTAATTAGAAATATTTTTCCTAAAAAGCGCCTTGCATAAAAAACGTAAAAATTATGCAAACATACTACTTTTCGGTAAATAATAAAAAATCTAAAGTAGTAATTAACATTTTATAGTATTTTTTCCAACTAGGGGTTTTCTGGCCTCGAGATTGTTCAGTTAGCTAAAAATGACACCGAAAAACTCTCATTAAAATCTTACTTAGTTTCCGAAAAATAGCACTTTTCGCATTTTGACAATTTCGAAAAATTCCCATTTTCTAAGTAAGTAAAAACCACTCTGCATATATGATAGGGGTTAAATAGCTTTTTAGACAAGTACAAATTATTGACGTAAAAAGTTTTTTTGAAAAATCAAAAATAATTTTCCCCATATTATGCCGACTTTTTGGCGGACACTGTATATATAAATCAATCGCCGTGTTATTAACTCAAAACCTCGAGAACGACTTGACCGATTTGGATAATTTTTTTTTGTTTTTTTTTTCGTTTTAGTCCCGAGGTGGTTTAGCAAAAAAGAAAATTCGGAAAATTTCGAAGGGTTAGCCGGAAAAATGGAAAATATCGTAAGTGTTTTTCTATAAACTGTACGACTTTCTATTTGCAGTCATACTTTTATGATTCTGTGATTAATGGTTTGAAGGGTTTCCTCATCATGTCATAATCCAAAAAACGTTTGGCGTGTCAGCTAGTCCATAATAATTCGTAATAACCATGGTTTCTGTCTGTTTAATAATGCCAAAAATTCAAATGTCAAAATTCAATTCCAGGTAAAAATGTGTCAAAATTTAATCGGGATTCTTGTTGAGCGACAAATTTGCTTGACAAATTTCTTAGCAAAACATTCTGACAGTAAACGTCAAATTTAATCGGCTATTTTAATGCACATGAGATATTAGCTACTGTTGAATGAATTCATCATGTAATTGAAAGCACCTTGTTCTAGTGAATAATATTAAGAACTCTATAACGGTGCAATTGTGTAATAATGTTAGGGTTTATAGGGTGTTATCGTTTTATACTTTTGTTTAATTATGTTGAGACTTCGTCTACCAGAACGTTGGTGAGTAGCCTGCCGATATAAAAACTAACCATTATGTTGGTATTTATGTTTGCCGCTTTAAGTTTTTCAAGAAAGTGTAGTATATTTTTAACATACGAATGAATTTCCTGATGGGCGACTAAAAAGTGTCTTAAGTAAATATTTAGCCAATCTGTAGATATCGTAACCTACTGAACTGATAATTGCTATAAGTAACACATGCGATCTGTGCGTATAAGCCGTTCACGACCTTTTTGGGACAAAGTTGGCTATGATTTTTTCTTTTCATGTTGGACTAACTGATTCGATGATGTAGCGGATGCAACTTTTTTTTTCTGTCAGTGTCTGTTCGACATTTTCTTGCCACCACATTGCCAGATTTAATATTTTAATATTCGTAAGAAAATAAATGATTTAGCAAATGTGTAAAAATAATTTTAATTTCCGTCAAAGGAAAAGTCAAAATGCCCAAAATAATTTTGTTGCAACAAAAAATTTCCACTAAACGATGCTACTTCCAATTTAAGAAGGACAGACCACATTTAAAAGAAAGCGAGTCGATGTGGAGACTAGAGAATATCCGGCAACAATGTACCTATTCAGAAAATATAACCTTAAACTGAAAACAACCTAACCTAACACAAAAATTGTCAATTTCCATGAGGGAGTTTAGTTGCAACAGAGGTACTGCCAACAAAATTACTAGATGGTCATAGCCTCACCTGACCCAAAAAGATCGTGAACGGCTTATATCTGGTAATTCATAGAAATGTCTAAATTTACTATAGTTACCTACTTCATATTCTTTATATTTTAAAACCCGTGGATTTTCCCTTGTGGTTCTAAAGTATTTTGAAGAATTGTGTTTCTATATATATATATTATTTTTTAAGAAATCATTCTGCTTAGAATGTTTTCACTCTCTCTTTTAATTTGCTTTTCCATACATAATAGCTTTATATTCAGAATTTCAGTTTATTACCTATAATTAGAGGTTATATATGTCGTTAATTTTCTTTTCAAAATAATTCTTGTTTTTACATAAATATAGGCAATAAACTAGTTCTATAGTATATTTTTGCACCTCTGAAGGGATCAGTATATACTATAGCCGAGAAATTAATTACTATTTCATTTACAATTACCTGATTAATTATTAATCCCGGTCTAAAAATAGCTACATTACCTGCAGTATTATTTATCATTAATATTTCAATGTTTCACATGCCGCAGTAATTGGCATTCTCTGCGGTTAACAAAATGAACATTGCAATGGAAATAAAATTATAGCAGCGTATCAAAATTTCACATGGGTATCCAAAGTGTCGCTAAGATAAAATCGAGTGTAGAATTCTGAACAGCATGCAGACCACAAATAAAATTCACAGCATAAAAGTATCACCATAAAAGAAAAAACCTGTTGTGCTTTTTATGTATTATACACAATATTATTAGTAAAGCGACACCAACAAGGGACAATATCAGTGTAATATTGCTTCGCGTCAAGTTTATGATTACTGAAATTAGGTCTGTACTTTCCACCTTTCGCTTATTTGCTTTTCAGGAGCTTTAATAGAGTATAAAAAAGGAAACGTAGTAACATCTACGCTGCTTTTGTTAGCTTTATTTTATTTACTGCATTACAAAATTTAATTCTTTTAATGTTGACAACTCTAATTTTTTGCTTTTCCGTGTTAAGCTGGACATTTTGTAACCATATCGTATTTTTAATAGAACGGCAAATCAGAAACAATATTCTTAATAATTTTAAATATTTAGGAGATTAAGAGTCAAAGTATTAAGTAAAAATTTGCATGATTTATTTTTATTTTTAAGGAAAAATAAAAATCATTGAGTCGTAAATCAATTTAATGATAAGACGTTTCGCACTTATCATTAAATTGATTTACGACTCAATGATTTTTATTTTTCCTTAAAAATAAAAATAAATCATGCAAATTTTTACTTAATACTTTGACTCCTAATCTCCTAAATATTTAAAATTATTTTAACAACAGTCAAATTTAACATATATCTAAAATACTCTTAATCGCATTAAAGGTCAACATTTACAAAAATCTGGAGTGATACACGCACACAACTTCCTTTTATAGTGATCTTATGATTAGCCAAAAATTTGATTTTTAATTTTTAAGCATTTGTCAAAAATTAAAAATTTTACAGAAACCGTACAAAATAAAACGTTAGTTAAATATACACATTTTCTCCAAAATGCTAAACTGAATTCAAAAATATAATAACATACTGGGTGTTCTATTTAAAATAAGCGTTAATAAAAAAAATAATAAAAAATAAACCTATTTTAGAGGTATTCAACTGAAAAATCACCTAAAAATGTGAAATTTGAAAAAAATCGTTAGAGCCGTTTTTAAAAAGATCGAAAAAAACTGAAAAATCAGAAGAGTAAGCACTTTTGAGATATTCTGTTCACACATACACACACAAACAGACACACAGACTGACAGACAGACCAATGAACGAAAACATGTCTTTTGGATTCAGGCTACTCCGAAACGTGAAGATCTATTGAAAACTTCATTTCGAATTTTTGAGGTGAATACAATACTTCATTTATTGTAAAAGGAAGTAAAGAAGTTGCCGTGTTTGACCGCCAAACGATGCCCCGGTTGATAGCTTTTCGATGCAGTAAAAAAAATGTATTTGCTTATTATAAGAGAATTGAGAAATCTGCAGTTCACACATACACTGACAGAACTGTTTCTTCAATTACTGTGCTACTTGGAAAAATAGTTAAAAGCAACTATTATTTGAACTGCTGGACAAAATTATCGTAACTGGAGACCTTTAGGAACATAGTTTTTTGTGATGCGATAACTTTGTCCAGCAGTTTATTTTGAAAAATTGTAATATCTTGAAAAATATTAATATTGTGACGTCTATCTTCTCCAAAACAACACCGTCACAAAATACGTCACTTGTAAATTAAGAGAAGGTATTCTGTTTACATTCATGTTAGTGCTACCGGAAATACGAACGTTTGAAAATATAAAACGTTGAAAGGTAGACAATCAAATAAGGAATTATACTCCATTCAATATAGTCCCGGGTTGTCAAAAATGACGTTTTATGGTAGCACTGTTGAATTTCTATTGATTTTTACTTCCCTCGTCTGAAAGACGAAGAAAGTATTGTAATCACGAAAAAATCACCTTCCGAGATTTTTTCAGATCTCCACCGTTCAAGGTCCCTAGATGACAAAAATGAGGTTTTCTCAATTCCGTCAGTCTGTCTGTCTGTCTGCCTGTCTGTCTGCCTGTCTGTCTGTCTGTCTGTCTGTCTGTCTGTCTGTCTGTCCGTCTGTCTGTCCGTCTGTCTGTCGGTCTGCCTGTCTGTTGGCAGTATAGCTCAAAAACCATTTGTCGGAGGAAGACGATATTTTGCATATATATTATGTATCTACCTCGCATGAAACCGGTATAATTTCATACAAATATATACAGGATGGGTACCTTAAAAAAATAACATTTTGTTTGTGTGTGTTAATTTTGAAATAAATGGAAGTAATAATTTTCATATAAGTCAGGCTTTATATTTGCCGAAAATAAGAGTCAACCGATAAAGGATAATGTCACAAAGGAGTAAAAATGTTTCAACCATTACACCGTTCCCTTCAAGAGACGCGCGCGCCGGACTTTTCCCGAAGAGACGCGGTAGCGCAGATGAAATTTTGCTGTACTTATATCCTCTGCGGAGATTCCGTTAGGATCGAGCATTCTGCCGAGCTGCAGATGCGGCGGGTTCAAACCCCAGCGGGATACATTTTGTTTTGTTTGAAAATTTATTTAATTTATTAGAAACGTGAAGATATTTGTACTCCCAACTTAATTTGATTCGTAAAATTATTTCGTGTCACAATGTTGACGAGGGAAGTTCTGGGTAAAGCCTTTTACAGATTTTTTTATTTTGTTAGGTACTACTAGGTTTGACAACCCAACAGCGTAATTTTTAAAACTTGCGTTTTTGTTACCTGGCAACTTTTATTTATTTTTGCTTAAGTCATAACCTATAATTTATAGTTTTGACATTAGTAACTTAATTAATTGTTTCTAGTTACCCATAAATTGACTTAAAAATATTAACCATGATACAAAGGGTTGTTTTTAATTGGATTTTGACATTGACAATCCGGGACTATGGTGAATAGAGTTTAGTTTAAAATCATCGCTGGTTCTATGTAGAAACTAGCATATTGTTTACTTTATAGTGTGTCCAAGATAAGCAGGGCCAGAATAGGGATCTCGTTAACAGTAAGAGATACAAATTGGAGTGAATAGGAAGAAAGTTGCTCAAATAAAGAACTAACAAAGTAACTTCTGGGAATCCTTGATATGATTTTTCGTTTATGAGATATCTTAAAAAACCCAATTTTTGAATTTTTACTTCCCTCGGTTAAAAGTCAAGGAAATACTGTAATTGCAAAAAAAATTGCTTCCAAGATATTTTCAGATCTTCAGGTTTCAGAGTTCCTAGACGAAGAAAAACAGGTTTTCTGAATTCCGTCTGTCTGTCTGTATGTCTGTCTGTTGTCTCAAAAACCATTTGTCGGAGGAATACCATATGTTGCATACAGATTATATGTCTATTAGGCATGAAACCGTAAAAACTTCGATCAAATATACAGGGTGAGCACTTGAAGCAATAAAACGTTTTTTACATTAGCTGAGGAGTAGATTAAAGTATTAATAGTTTGCACATAGCTCAGCCTTTACCGTTGACAAAAATTCAGTCCAACAACTACATGAAAAATGTAAAATAAAATAAAGATGGGCAACAACAAGCCTGTTAAATGAAATGAAGTCTCATCTCGGCGACCCAATGTACAGTTCCGTGGCAGGATGGGATTGAAGGGCGCGCTACGCGGGGTCTGCTTGATTCTCGTTGAAATTCCTTTTGCAGGCGCTGAAATCGCCTTCAAATCCTCTCGCTAATATGCTTTTTTATTTAAAAATTGATGTAATTTGCATTACCAAGTGTTTCCTTTAACTGTTTCAGTATTACTATGAACGTTAAGATATCTTTACACCTAGATGCTTTTGATTTTTCAAAATATTTGTTAGTGTAACAACTTTACCACTTGCAAGGGAAGTTCTTAGTAAAGCCATTTACATATTTATAATTCTATGTTTTCCTGGCGTTAATAGATAAGTTAGAGGAAAACTGACAAAACTTCTTTATAGCAACTTTTAATGCGCTTAAATATCAATTGTTTTATCCGACGCTTCGTTTCCAATTAACCATCATCAACTTCATATTTCTTAAATACCATCTTTATTTTCTGATGTCAAATTTTAGAAGTCCTTTTTTTTTCTCAATTCAACAATGTATGACACTAAATGGCTTAATTGCGTTTCTACCCTTCTTTCACTATTATCAAGAATTTTTTGGATATTCTGTATGCCGAACACTAGATGACTAACTACTTGGTACTAACTTGTGCCCACGCGAAGTGGTTGAGCAGTCTCCGTGACATCTCTTTTCGCGTGTATAGAAAGGTACTAGCGGGATTAATTTTCATAGCAACGTAACACGTGCAATCTGCGTGTTAGAATGTGTATCAAAAATGTTATGATAAATAAGGCTATACCTTAACCTTTAAGAAGGGACTCTGGCTCTCTTACCTGGATTGTTAATTTTCCAGCTTATAATTACAGCCAGTTTGTGTCTACATGCTTGTTTATTATTAGATGGAACAAACCTTGCAATTTAGCATAGTTGATTGTGCGCGGATACGGTCTGTGTTGTGCACGTATTGCCTAATTATTTAGTGTGTTCCGCGATCCATCAGGAATCCTTCGCACATCGAGGGGTTCTGGAAACTTAAATTCAGTTGCTTGCGGGTGTAGCTCAGAGCTGCCTGTTTTTAAACGGCTAGCAGTAAAGTGCGCGATATCAATGGAAGTCACTGAGGCCTTAGAGCTTTGAAAGTTTGCTGCACAAATTTGATAGGTGAGTATAATAATTGGAAAGCGGTTACGTACATTCGTGCGTGACACTCATTGTGGGTACGTGACGTTATACATCATTGCGACACCGGAGTTTCAGTCAGGGATTCACCCATGGTTAATTTCTAAATAGGTTGGTAACAAGCTGCGAGGCCAAGTTTAGCATAAAGATGGCTACCGTTGTAAATATGCATGAATGTACGTGTAAACTTATTTCTATAATTAATAGTTATGTATATTTTAATGTTTAATTGAAGTATAAGCATCACACATTTGACATGGAGCTGCGACCAGCAAAATTAGTGAGAACTGGCGTAGGCTTAAACAACAGTTTGCAATAACATACAGCAAGTCAAAGGGTGGGGAAACCAAGGATGATGAAATTAAAGTCGCCATTCTCCCAAATTTAATAATTGAAGATATGAGGACGCTCACGAATTGCACAATGCTTTTAACTTAAACTTTGCCGGCAAAGGTAAATTGCCTGAAGATGAAGATGGATTTGAAATGTACTGTAAGCCCCATTATTATGGAATTTGGACCAGAAGTATCTATCCAAAAAACAGCTCCACTTTTGTGTAGGGTTAAGAGGGATACTTTATTACAGGCGCATTGAAAATATGTGTAATAAACAATATATACTTTAAACTGTAAAGGACACACAATACAGGGTGTTTCATAACGTACGGAGGAGATTTAAGGGTAGCTAGAGGGGACCAAAATAAAGTTATTTTCTTAATAAACTTCTGACCCAAACCCAACACGAAGAAAGTTACAGCAAGTTAAAGTTGAATAAATTAATTAGAATTATTTACAAACTGAGGTGTTACTTTACTTTTAAGTTCAAGCAGATGATATTTGAGAGCTAAATAAACAATGTTGAGTTAAAAAATGATTAAACAATTACGGTTATTTAATTTTTTTTTAAATGCTTAAAAATTTATGTTCATGGATGAAGAACCGCTAACTATTTAATAATAACTAAAAACACGTAGCAGTAGAAATTTGAGTGTCAATACATTTAATTGCCAATTTTAAGATACATCACGTATTAAGTGTTTAATTCAACTTAAATGGTTAACTATAGTAACGAAGAATATGTATATATGATTATTATCTATGGACTTGCTGAAGAAAACGTTGGACGTGCAAGACGTATGTATTCGGAAAGATTTCGAGATCGTCAAACGCTTTCCGAAAATACTTTCTTTCGAGTAGTACAACGCGGAAGAGAGACTGGAAATTTGCAATCTAAGAGAGGTCATGGTGTCGGCAAACCAAATCAACGTGGGGTGAATGTGGACGAAAACTTTTGGAAACGGTTGATGCTGATTCAACTAGAAGTACACGCCCAATTTTCCACCAAGTTCGAGTTTCTCCACCCTTTGTTTGGTGTATCCCTATCATCTTCAAAATGTGCAAGAATTGACTAATACGGATTACCCGCTGCGGCAGCAGTTTTGCGAATGGCTGCTAAATCGCACTAATAGTGAGACCAAATTTCTAATAGATGTACTGGTGACGGATGAATGCTGTTTTACTAGGAATGGTGTTTTCAACTTCTACAAGTCTGACATATCGGTTGATCGAAATCGGCAAGCGATTCGCCAGTGTAGTTTTCAGCAGCGTTTTAGTTTGAATCTGCGGCCTGTTATTTTCAAAAACATCTTAATAGAGCCTTGCGAATTACCAGCACGCCTTAATGGCCATTCTTATTTGCAGTTTTTACAAGAAGTTCTGCCAGAGCTCCTCGAAGACGTACCATTGGATGTGCGCCGTATCATGTGATTTATACATGACGGCTGCCCTTCGAATTTTAGTCATCAACACCATCTTTTCACAATGATGGATCGATCGGGGTAATTCATTGTATGGTCCCCACGCAGTCCACATCACAACCAAGTGAACTTTTTCTTATGGTGTTTTATTAAAGAATTGGTATATACCACCGAAGTTAACACCATCAACGAATTGCGCCGTCGCATCAACGCTGCAACAGAGCAGTTACGCCAACAATTTCCAAGAGTATCGGAAAACTGGATTCGTCAAGTGCAAATGTGTGTTGAAATGCTGGGTAGCATTTCGAACACCTAATGTGAATGTTTTTGTTATGCTGAATTATTTGTAGCTTATTTAATGATAAAATTGTATGTATGTATTATGTATTATCGGTAACCTCATCTTACCTTGCGGTGTAGAGGCTGGTGCCTTATGCCCTTGCCTCTGGCGGTACAATGCCCAACTTGCCGCGGATTCGAAAAACAAAGTTGGAGCGCGTTTTGTGCTTGCGGAGCAATCATTGCGTGAGCTGTGTGTCATGGTGATGTGTTGACCTTGTTACTCTGTCTGTTAGGTCTGGGGTTCTGAGTAGAGCATAGTTAATTTGGTGCCCAACTGTGAATGGTGTCACCTAACCCGATTGCAATCGCCAAGGCTGCGAAAAAATTCTGGCCCCCACGGAATTCGACCCGGGAACTTGCTTAATGCAAGCCTAGCGCCTACCCAGCTGCGCTACGCGGCTTCTGATAAAATTTTAATTTATAAAAAAAGTTTTTAAAAGGTATATAATCTGTGTTTTCTGTATAATTCAAAATTAAACTACCTTAACAACAATTGATCAGGTGTTGTGAGAAATATGTTTCTACAGAAACGAAAACGCAGTCATATTCTTTTTATTTTTTGCTCATTAATACCAGCACTATGCTGGCCATTAATTTACAAGAACGTTAAAATGCTATAAGTTTTGGTATCACGTCAAAAATTGCAGTGAAAAGGTGGTGCGACAAAAGATCGCGGTCAAAATGTCGCGCGAAAAATGATCGCATGCGACAAGTGATCGCATACGAAAATAACAACATTACAATTACAGAAGAAAATTTCTACAGTGTGGAAGTAACGTAACGGATAAATTCATTAACTTTGTTGATATTCATTTTTATGATGAATAATAAAAAATATAGGTTGTTATTTAAAAAAAAACTGATGACTTCATATCATGTAAAACAAAGTACATAAGAAACTGAAAATCAGCTGAAAATATTCCTTATGGTCAAACTCGCTACACCCCTTCGAGATGTTTTCATAAAAATGAATATCAACAAAGTTAATGCATTTATCCGTTACTTTATTTCCACACATTTTTTTTCTGTAATTGTAATGTTGTTATTTTCGTATGCGATCTTTTGTCGCATGCGATCATTTGTCGCATACGATCATTTGTCGCATGCGATCATTAGTCGCGCGACATTTTGACCGCGATCTTTTGCCGGACGACCTTTTGACTGCGATCTTGACATATATCCCTGAAAATTACAGCATGAACGACAAGGCTCATGCTTGCATGCAAAGTTAGAACATTACATCCGCTAAATCCCCAAATGTAGCTGATCACGTGGTATTTAATCGTTTTTGACATATCTGCATAACCGATTTCCTGCAGGTTCAAAAATTGCCAGTAATATATTTACTCACTGACTGTCGATAGGCTCTGACCACGAATTGCTCCCAAACATCAGCTTAAGTTGTTTATAAAGGTCAGATCTTAAGGAAATGTCCTTTTTGGTATATTTTAGTGTGCCAAATAAAACAGATACACAAATTTATTTTGGGTTAAACAGAGCTTTTTGACATCTCTTAATATTTTCCAAAATTGCTAAACTCTATAAAAGTTTAGAAAAACGTCCTAAAGTTTAAAAACTAAACAACGATATATATTTCTTCTTAAAAATGGGAAATTGTTTTCTAGGGCATCTTTAACTACTTGGCCAACAGCCACATCCAAGTGCTTAACGTCTTTGTTGCACGTGACATAACCTTCAACTACTCAAATTCTGTGCTTAATATTTAAATTCAGGCATGCGCTAATTGATCGTTAAAATGATCAGTGCCGAAATCAAAGGAGTTCTATTCGTAAAAATTTTACAAATGGTTAGTAGATGAAACATCAAAGATGACTTCCAAGTTGTTAATGTGAACACCGAAACCAGTTTCTGAAAATCCTGCCTTAAAGTTGTAAGTTTCATATATACAGGGTGTTTCATAACGTACGGAGGAGCCTGAAAGGGTAGCTAGAGGGGATCAAAATAAAGTTATTTTCTTCCTAAACTTCTGACCAAAACCCAATATACAAATTATGGATATACGTCAAAAGATCGCAGTCAAAAGGTCGTGCGACAGCAGATCGCGGTCAAAATATCGCACGACAAATGATCGCATGCGACAAATAACAACATTACAATTACAGAAAAAAATATCTACAGTGTAGAAATAAAGTAACCGATAAATTTATTAACTTTGTTGATATTAATTTTTATGAAAACATCTGGAAGGGGTGTAGCGATTTTGACCATAAGGAATATTTTCAGCTGTTTTTCAGTTTCTTATGTACTTTGTTTTTCATGATATGACGTCATCAGCTTTTTTAAATAACTACCTATATTTTTATGATTGATTTCGGTAGTACTTTTTATGTTCTTGTCAATGATATAAATTTATCAATATGTTACATCCGAAAAAATCGAGTAAAATGGTCGTAAAGCTTAAATACTAAAAACCAATGAAATGGTCAAAATAAATCTAGTTACCGGTAGATAAAACAAAAAAAAGATTAGTTACATGTCAGAATTAAACAATTTGTAAATGTCATAACAAAATATGGGTCCTTTGCTTTTTCTAAATTAAAATTTACCTTTAGCAAATTATTTTATTAATAAAAATGGCACAATTAGGCGAGGCACAGAGAATTAAATTTTTTATTATTTATTATTGTATTTTTCAATTTTATTTGAATAAAAACGGATGTGGCATCAACGACTTTCCGTCAAACGTATTTAACTAGATTTATGTTACTCATTTCATTGGTTTTTAATATTTAAACTGTAAGATTATTTTTCTCGATTTTTTCAAATGCAACATCTAGAAAATGTTATACCGTTCGCAACGGGATAAAAAGTACTAGCGAAATCAATAACAAAAATAGAGGTTGTTATTTAAAAAAAAAGTCGATGGCGTCATGTCATGAAGAACATAGTACATAAGAAACTGAAAATAAGCAGAAAATATTCCTTGTGGTCAAAATCGGTAAACCCCTTCAAGATCTTTTCATAAAAATAAATATCAACAAAGTTAATGAATTTATCCGTTATTTTATTTCCACACTGTAGAATTTTTCTTCTGTAATCGTAATGTAATTTTTGTATGCGATATTTTGTCGCATGCGATCATTTGTCGCATACCATCATTTGTCGTGCTACATTTTGACCGCGATCTTTTGTCGCACGACCTTTTGACTGCGATCTTTTGACGTGATACCAATTTTCAGTACTCACTTTGTGTTATTTTTCCTACGTTATTTCCTTTGTATCAACAACAGCCCTATTTAAAGCAAGTTATTTACTTTTTAATTGTTTTGGGTAAGTGGCTCCCAATAATATGAGAATTCTTTAATATATAGTAAGCTACTGCTACTGCCAGATTTAGTTTTTTAAACATTGTAATCAACAGTGTTAAATGGGTTGCCTATGTTACGTGGATAACATACGAATGTCATATTGTTCCAATAACTAATTATTTTAACAACTGAGAAAGCTCTGACGTTTGGCTTTGAGAGTTTTAGTCTATCACTCTGCAGCTGTATAGCAAGACATTTATTTACATATAATGGCTGTTCAAAATTTAAAATGTTTTAAGCACATTACCACGTAACCTTCTTTCATCTAGTGTGATAAATATAACAGTCAAAGGAACTAAAATTCTTTCCTAGTTCTTTTGCTTGTTTCTGGACGTTTTCTATAAATTCGATGACCGCATTAGTCTGAAAAGCAATACGAAGTTCTTGTATAACGTTCCATTAAAATAACGGGACGCTAAAGCTTATGTTACTTAGCGACGTCAACGATACAGATAATCCAAATCAACTTTTTCGATCTTTTCGTACAGCTGTTTTGACGTGACGTAGTGCAAAACCTCCCTATTCCAACGAAGCTTCCATGGTTTCTGAAACACGTAGCGAAGAACGCTCGATGCTCATTAAACTACTTATTTTTTCAGCAGCTATAAAGTACAACTTCTGATGCTAGAACATCAGCAGCAACCGTTTTTGAATGAGCTGTAGGCTTTTCTGTTTACTCTTTGATTCAGAAAGTTTATTCCAAACGAATCAGACAAATATGGGGTGAAGATAGCATTTGGGATTCTACGACCAACTATATGAAAGATGCTGTACCATATATAAGAGAGGGAACAGCCTTTAAGAAACTTCCTTTGGAAAATGATTGTGTAGAAAACTATTTACAGCAGCAGCGGAAACGTCACTATGGACCATTGCTTCACGTCCATTATTGTAGTAATTATAGCCTCCGTACACTCTCGCGCTTGTCCGAACTTAAACATAAAACCGAAATATCCTCAGAGCTGTTGTATAGAAAACATAGATGTAAACGTACTTCCCATCATGCATCAACTATAAGCGTTAGCACTAAAAATCGCGTTTAACCTCGTTGAATAATTAGTTAAATATTAGTTTTTAAAATGACAAAGGAGAGTTATTTAAAAACAGTTTTTAAAACTCGCATCAAATTTCTGAAGCAATTCATGGGGTCATTAGCAGGAATGAGCTACAATCTGAACTCAATATTCTAACAGGCAAGCTCTAGACAACCCATCTTATTTCCCATCCCATTCAGAAGAATTTATTTATAGAAAGCATGAACTAACTACAACGTTTTTGCTAAATATTCATTTGCGTACTTTTAATTATTAAGTCATCATATGTTACTTGGTTAATCAATAAAGTAGCATTAATCTAAGCGATTTAACTCACTCAACACCAAAGTGTATGTTTTCAAAGTCGAAACTTGGTGTTTGAGGGTGGAGACCGACATAACGCTCAGCCCTTCACCAGGACATCGCTTTTCAGCCATAACTATTTGGTCTCTGAAGCTTGATATAATCAATTTCTACAATTCGACTAAGTCAGGTGCTGATAGGTTCCACCTATGTTATTTTGAATTTATATATTAATAAAAAATAAAGGTCCATTTCAAACCAGACATTATGATGAAGTTAATAGACGGTTTCATAAAGCCATTGCTAAAGATGTATCTAAATATACTAACTTTACGACGTTCAAGCCCCATAATGACGGTATCTGACAATATTGTAAAGATTGATTCCGGTAGATATGAAGCGTTTGATTTGTGATTGTTACCCATTTCCAAAACGAATCATGACAATCACTTATTGAAAAATTTTATATTTGGCATTTTTTCAAAAAACACCTGGAAGCAAAAAGTCGTTGGTCTAAAATAAGGTTGTAAATTTGAGGAGTGATTAGTATTTAGTGTACCTCAAAAATAAGTTTCCTAAATCGTGTAATATTCGATAAGAAGCTGTAGAATGACGTGTTAATTACGAATTCCATTAGGTCTTAGAACTCGTCCACTGAAATTCCAAAAAGAGAAAAGTGAACATCTTTATTCAACGTAAGCGCACAAGAAACGGATCCTATAACTTTGTAAACCGGAACTACATGGTGCACTACTTATTAGCATATCTAGCTTTTGATGCATAAAATGCTTTAATTAACTTAGTTCCCGTACTGTTTTGTTAAATGCAAACTTAATTTTCTCCATATTTGCATACTCGCACACGACCCCGCAGACTAAGCAGTCTGTAATGTAAGAAGTCGAACCTTCGGTTTATACAATTCTAACTTTTTGGTGCACTTAAACAAGTATAAAATTTCAATTAGTTCCGCAACAGCATCACAACATCGCAACAAATTTAATAAAGCGACGTCTCTTCCGTCGTAAACTTTATACGGCATCGCGTGATCTAGAAGTTTTCATTGCCTTTTAATATATTTTATGATCATCGTGCAACTTATCAAGTTTGTAGACTAAAAGCGCAATCGTAAAATTTACTCTGCCATATGCTCTTCCTTATCGCGCCGTAACGAGCTTGCAGAAGTTTTAGCGCCAGGATAATTATCATTTTTATTGAGACTAACGCCAGTGTTCAGCTTGAGATGTAGACAGTAAACGCCTGCATTAGCATTGCTTACACTGTAAAAGTAATTTCCGCTAAACGAATTTGACAGTGCACCTCGGGCGGTTTTTTACAATTTTCAGGTTGTATGAAGCATGTCACAAATGTAATAGCTAAGCTTCCAATGCGAATTCCTTAGGGGCTTTGTTATCAACATTGCAGAAGTGCGGCAGTCACAACAGACTAAAGCTCTGAATAGAGGTGCAAGATGGGCACTGAGTCTCTGAAGTACTAACCTTTGTATTTCTTTTCATATTTTGCTTTTAATCTAGAGAGCGATTCTTTGAGTAGAAATTACAGTGTGTTGCTCAAAGACGGATAAGGCAAACGATACATTCACTTAAATTGCCCTTTTCATTCTATTCGGTATTGCGTAAGTATTGTTGTTACAATTACCTTGTTAAAGTTTTTTATATACCGCAAAATTATTTTCCGAATAAACCCATGGTACAGATTTAAATAAGAAAACAACTTACCTTCTAACATCTACATTTAGCTACGATGTTCCTCGCTATGACAAAACCTTCTAAAACAATCATTATTCGCGTTACTCCTACAAAAAATTAAACGATTGTTGTAAAAGGGTTTACATATATTTGTTTAAATTCTTACCTTTAGAAAGTCCTGTTTGAGCACACATTGACATTAACCGAATTAAAACAAGTTAGAAGCGTATAGAGGCATGATTGCGAAAAGCTAGTAGTAAACAACTGAATGAAAAAACAAAGATGACGATGGTGAAAGAGGCCTTACAGTAGGTATATAAAATCTCTTGCACTTGCAACTTGAGTTACACAGGACAGACTGGTTGTTCTATTGATCTAAAATTTTGAAAATATAAAGACGATTTGAAACAATATAAACTCATCACCAACTCAGCCGTAGCTGAGCATACGTGTACAAATGCGTACACTTGACAATTTGGGCACTTCAGAGTGCTTGCCAAAGTAAAGTATGTTTTAACTATGATGCCAGGTATTCCCCGCAATGGTAGAAACAGCTTTTGCCGTTTAGTAAATACTGAGGAAATAAATTCAAGTCCGTAGCTGTTAAAAAAGTTGAAGTCTAAGAATATGGTAGGAATATTTTGTAGTATATTTACAGTGGTTTTGAAAAGATAGCATCAGTACATATGAAGCTGGAATCTGATTAGCGCTGATCTGAGGGACTGTTAGAAAGGTGAAACGAACGTTCAACAAGAGACCGGCTTTTAAGATCAGACTTAAAAGAATTCACAGCCGAAAATATCCTACTGAGAGAAATACACAAAGAAGTTCATGGTCTGGTAAGTTATTGACGAATTTGGCAACCGGTCTGATCCGGGTTTCTTTTAACGCACTGCTAATAGTGACATCTATCTCAAAGAGCGCATAAGGAAGCGGTTTATCACCGAAATATCCAAGTACCCCTAGCTACACGGGAAATTTCTGTACACAAAAAAAAATACTAAAATGAAATAATCGGTATTGCTTTACAACACGGTGGCCCAGGAATTGTATGCAGCAAATTTTGCCAGCTAGTTACTGAGCAGGATTGGGGTGGGTTGTCCGGAAGCACCACTGGTTCGAGATCGTCCGAACCAAAAAACCTACAGGTGTCAGTGTAAATCCCTAAACCACGTAGCAGTTTCATAAAAACTATAAATAAAAAGAAATGCTAGAAATTGAGGCAACCTAACTGTTTATTTACTGTATCTCTACATGATAATAAATAGGATACAAAAACGAATCTGCGATTTGCTATACTTATTTCAATCTCGGATTACTAGTTTAAATTAGTTTTAAGCTTAGTTCATACTAACATAGTTTTTCTTTTAATAAATTGAGTGAAAACAAGTTATATGATTTTTACTCGCAATTCTGCCATGAGCACACGTAACCCAATTATCAAGTGACATAAAATAAAAATACAGCAATAGCGGATAACGGGAGGCTATTGGACACTTTAACTGGTGAGTGTCAGCGTTAATAAAAGTTTCTAGTTTGCTTCAATAGTCCTCTTTGCAAAAATATTAATTTTAAACGTTGCGGAACGTGCCCATTCGCGAGTTGATTGCGATCAAAGGCGCTAACAGATCCGCCACTCTAGTACCTATATAATATAAGAACTAGACTAATTTACTAAAAATCAAATGTGCAGAGTGAACACATCGTGGTAACCGATTCCTTAAATTCTCTATACCATCGGCTAGAAATTCGCCAGCGTAACCGTAAGTAGAAACGCTTCCAGTATTACAGACACTACACAGATCGGTACTTTCAGTTTGAGAACTTATATGACTCAAAACACGCGAACTTTACGCGACGAAGGTACCTGTAGATTTATTGCAGAGCAACGCCCTTGGGGTAGCTGTGCAGGTTGGTGGGCTTGGGAATCCTGCTAAAATACCGTCCAAGCAAATGTGGTATGTAAGGTGTGATAGGTTATCTCACGAGAAAAAGGCTATGTTGGTCACAGTTCTCGGGAGCAATAACCAATAAGGCTTAGAACTGCGTAAGAGTTGGTGGTCCATCAAAGCATAAGAGGGAAAATATGCAAAGTATGACACTAACGAGCCACTAGGGAGTACGCGAAAGGCCAAACTAACACAACATCGAAATCGATGTTCAAAACGGAAAGATAGAAACGTACCAAAGTTGGAAGGTGACCAAGCGTGGGCAATTGCACAGAAATACATTTTTATCCTAATATAACCAGCTTCAGTTCAGCAACCTCACATACAATTTCCTAAAGCTGATCAACAGGATTCACAAAAATTCTGGAATTATAATATACACAAGAAGTGAAAACTCCAAATCATATCTACAGCTCCAGAAGGAACAAATCTCATCAGATCAGTGCTATAAAATGGCCGCGGAAAATCACACTAGCAATCTATTTTGAAAGTTCAGTAGTATCCCTTAAAGCTGAAGAATTTTCAAAATACCATAAATGAAAAATGAGCTTAGGCACCCATCAGGAATTGAGGGCCATTCAAGACATTTCCTGAAATTGTAATTTAATTGTACCTTAAACTACACATTCTACGTGAACCTATAGATATAGAAAATATTTCAACAATAGATAGATACAGCGAAGATGGTTTAAATTTAGTAAAACTTAGACTTCTGTGTAAATAACCTAGGGCATGGTCGAATGCAACAGCAAAAGGAGCAGATCCCAAAGTCGCTGCTTAAACGAAATATAAAAGTCCGCTAAACCCTCGATGGCAATGAACCCAACAACAGCCCAGCATCGCCAAAAAATTGAGTCAAATAGTCAATTAGATTCACTACAGAAAGTAAAATTATGACTTCTGGATTTTGAAACAAACAATTATTAATAGAGAAAGGAAATAATAGCTAATAACATTGTTTTCAAAATTAAGACAGCCTTGAAAAAAATCATATTTAGCTATAGCTTTCCACAGAAAAAACAACTAACTTTTAACTTCATATATGGATTGGCATAATGCGATCAAATGCTAATGAACATTGAAATTACTACTAAAAACATTTAAATGTAATTTGTATTATCGCATAAGCACCGACCTGTTCGTTAGGACAGATTGAAATTTTACATTTGCACTTTTAATTTACGCGTTAGAGGGGACCTGGAAACTCTAGTGCCCAGTTCAGGAGCAAAGAAAAATATCTAGTTGGCTAGCGATAGTCCAGCAAATGGTTTGTGTGTGTTTGTGTTATGTGAGCGTTATTGTTCCGTGAACGTAGCTGTGTAGAAATCTCTTCACCATGCCCATTTTTGGCAAATTACGACGTTGGTCAAATACACTCAGCTGTGCAGACTACTCATCTGCAATTTCGATCCGGTATCGTGTGACTGCCGCAAATTTTATATCGACCTTGCATCGGATATATATTTAAAAGAATCTTCAACTGCCGCTGCCCATTGTTTATCGCTAAGCAAATTATGTTTTATTATTTCAATTGGGAATACGTTAGACTAACATTTTGCGTGTGCAACACGAATTTCGTATGTTTTTCAATAACTAAGTAACGCTATTATAAAATAAGATTTGGGGTGTATCCCCGTTGTAAGTGCAGCAACGTCTTAAGCGCTCTGCACCTGTTTGTCAATATTGTTTTTCTCTGTATCTCAGGCGAACACAGATGACGGTTTTGTTTACTGCGGCGTGACGTCAGGAGCAGCAGATAAAATTCTTAGGAACTAATTTTGTTCTGGTTTTTTTATTGCTGTGGCGTCTGTAAGCCTGGTCAGCTTAAATACAGTTTTATCAATGTTATTTAATAGAGCTCTTTAACTTACTGAATGATTTTTCATTATAAGGCACAGTGCAACCTTTCGTATTTTAAAGCCAAATAAGCACACATTCTTCCTCTTGAATCGCTGGCAGATAAAACACAAGGTGGCGTCCTTAAACAGCATGAATTTTTTTCCTTGTCTTTCCAGGTAGGTACAATTATTCTAACAACCGCGAGCTAACCTCCTCTTGTTTCAGTTTAAGATTCGCCCGCTCTCAGGCTGAGTCACTGGACACGTTGTAAGCATGTTACATTTCGTAAACGGGGTTCTTTCTCTAACATGTTTGGTATATAGTTCAACCTCGGCGGCTACTAAATCAATGGCATATTCACTAAAACTATTGAAAATGTATTATACATACAAAAGTGTGCTTCGTTCGTGAATTAACTCGATTACAAAAATATATGTGTTTAATTTTTTGACGAATTATTGAAGCAACTACTTGGTAGTATAGTATCAGTATGTCAACATTTCAAATTTTTTCAATAACATTTTATGATAATTTAGTAACGTTATGTGGAGGGGTTACTTGTATCGAGAGATAAAAACTGATCCTCAGCGGACTGTGGAAATTCAAACGTATGAATATGTTGCTGGCACTGTAAGTCTGTGTCAAATTCGAGGTTAGCAGGTTAGGTTTTGTATCAGTTTTGACACAGACTGACGTAAAACCTAATCTGCTGCGGAAACGAAGTATACGTATTGGAAAATGGAGTGAAAGAGGAGCGGGTACCGATAAAACTGCTGATAAATACTTATACTGTATCAGTGAGACCGTAGATGAAATTGAAAAAAATCGAGAAGTCGTCACGTTCGATAACGTGAACGCCCGAGTTGGCAAACACATTAATCATCATCATTAATCAACTGGTCGTCGGAAGATTTGAAGAATGTACTAGAAATTATATTAGAGAGGGATACTAATCGATGTTTATGAAAAACATGATTTAAAAACAAAATATTGTTTAATAAAAGGGTGTCCTTAATTTTACCTGTCACCAAGATATTCGAAATATTATATCAATAATAATTAGTAAAAAATGAGACAGAAATAGTAAACGTAAAATCTTTTAGTCTTGAATATGAAACAGACGACCATTACTTACTAAAGGTAAGCGCAAGAGCAGTAACATAATGAGGAAAAAATAAAGAAAATTGACACACCTCGATACAATATTGAGAGTATTTATCAGGATAGTACAAAATGGCTATATAAACAACCACTAAACAAGCTGTTAGAAAAAATATACCTTACTTATACAACAGGAGAACGCTACAAACACATCGCTAAATCGGTAATGAATCACTTGGAAAAAACTGTTGGCGAAAGAGGACGCAAAGGAAAGAAACTTTTAGCAAAATGTCAGGCTTGTTCTACGAAAAATTTCTTTTTTTTTTTATTAGGATTACCAGTTCAACATTTTACAATGGTTGCATGGTTTTTATAACATAGATAAATATTTATTGTCAAGTAGAAATTAGTGCGTCACTTTCTTCTGAGTTCGAAATTAAATCTTGAGGTAGTCGTCTTTTGAGCCTAATGTGAATGTTCTTGCGGCCGAGTTGTTGAAGGATATTGTTGTCGTTGTTGTGCAGATTGTTCAAAAATGTTCTTGTCGTTCTTTTGATAAATTGCTCTATCGTGTCAATTCCAAGCTCATTGTGAATTTGATGATTGCGCACGAACCATGGCGCATCGACAGCCATACGGAGTACCTTGTTCTGAAAAACTTGGACTTTTTTAATATTCGTTTTGGAAGTAGTACTCCACACAGGGCATGCGTATGTCAATATTGGCCTTAGAAGTGCTTTGTATAGCAACATGGTGCATTCCAGGCGGAGTGGTGTTTTCCTATTCATAAGCGGGTACAGCTGTTTCAAACGGGCATAGCCTAGGTTGAGTTTATGGTTTACATGCGAGCTCCACGTTAAACGAGTGTCCAAATAAACTCCTAGATATTTAATTGCGTCGGTTTGTGTATTCCAATCAATTTAAGTTCCAAGCATTTTTACGTTTTGGTGATTTGGAATGCGTTTGAGCGTGAATATTTTAGTTGCGCATTTATTGGGGTTTAATGATATGCACCATTTGTTAAGCCAGCTGCCTAGGGTGTCCGCGGCCAGTTGAAGTTGGTAGATGGCGGTGTGGAGATCTGCGTGCTGTGTGATTATGACGGTGTCATCGGCGAACAAAGCTATTTCACTTAAGTGTGGAATGGGAATGTAGTGGACAAATATATTAAACAGCATTGGCCCGAGCACGCTGCCTTGAGGAACTCCTGCGTGTATGTTTTTTGTAGACGATAAGGAGGCGTTGACGCGGACTGCGAATGTTCTGTTGTCTAAGAACGAAAAGATAATTGCTAGCAGATAATGTGGCAAGTCAGTCTGCAGCATTTTATATTTAAGCCCTTCTAGCCAAACCTTATCGAATGCTTTGGTAATGTCTAGAAATGCTGCTACCGTGAATTGTTTGTTTTCATATCCCCTTTCCAGTATTTCTGCGATTCTTTGTAGTTGCTGAACAGTTGAGTGCCCTTTTCTGAATCCAAACTGAACTGAAGGGATTATTTGAATTCCATCTAGTGAATCATTGAGCCGATTTGAAATTACTCTTTCAAATAGTTTTGAAAGAACGGGTAATAGACTTATAGGGCGGTAACTGTTGCAATCGCTTTTGTTTTTTCCGTGCTTAAGGAACATAAGGATGTGTGCGAATTTCCATGCGCTAGGGAAATATCCTTTTCTCATACAGGAATTAAAAAGGGTGGCTAAGTAAGCTAATGCTTTTTTAGTAAGGTGTTTAAGGACAACATTGGGAATCAAATCGTGACCAGGTGCCTTTTTTAGGGGTAGGAGTTTGATATAGTTTGCAAGTTCGTGTGGTGTCGTGGGTTGGTCAAAATCGTCGACTATTGGTAGATGCGTTTCTACATAGGTCTTAATGATACGAGAGAATGGTCTGTTTTCATCTGAGATAGCTGGTGTGAAACTGTTCTCAAGGTGCTCCGCAAATAGATTGCATTTGTCTTCGTCGGAGCTAAAGTTGGCATTTTCTGTAGTTAGTGTAGGAATAGTTTCGAATTGTCGTGTTATGTACTTCGTCGCTTTCCAAAGTTGTGCACTGCTTGGTTCTATACTTTCAACATGTTTTTTATAGTTATATAGTCTGTATTTGTCAATTTCTCTCCTTATTTGGTGAGATATGTTATTTAGCTGGTTCTTTAGAGTCGGTGCTTTCGTTCTATGCCATTCTCTCCTGATCTTGCTCTTTTGTTTGATCATTTCAAGAATGTAAGCTGGTGGGATGTTATGGTTAACATGTCTCTTTGGGAAACGGATAAGTTTACTTGCTAGTTGAACTGCTTCAGTAATATTTGTTGTAAGGGCTTCGATGCTTGCGTCAATATCCTTTTCATATATAAGGTGGCTTGGGTTCACAAGTCGTGTGTCCAGATTCTCTTGAAATGCTTCCCAATCAATATATCCTTTAATCAGTTTTGGAAAACAAGGGATATATAGAGGAGTAGTACTGAAGGTAATTAATACTGGAAGGTGATCCGAGTCGAGTTCAGGGATTACTTTTTGTTGGATGGGCAGATGGAAGTTCTTGGCTACAATAAGATCGAGAATGTCAGGTTGGTGATCTAATCTGTAAGGATAATACGTAGATTCTGTTGGTGCTATAACTTGTAGCTGATGTTTTACTACAATGTTATGTAATTTTGTTCCGCTGGGATTATTTGTGCGGCATCCCCAGAAGGTGTTTTTACTGTTCAGATCTCCAATAATTAGTGACGGTAGCGACGGGTGAGATGAGTTGATGACGTCAGTTTCCGTGAGCGTTTTATTGGATTGCTTATAAGCTGCTGTTATTAACATTTGGTTATTGCTAGTTGTTTTGATGATCACTGAAACCGTTTCTAGGTTGACCGCCTGTGAAGTAGTGGGTGTATCGAACTGAAGGTATCGCTTGATAATAATTGCTACTCCTCCCCAAGCAGTTTGTGCTGGTCTGTCATTACGAAATATATAATATCCGCTAATTTTAAAAGTTTCTCCCTCCGATAGGTGGGTCTCGGTCACACAAGCAATGTCAACATTGTATCTTGCTAAGAATGATATAAAGACCGATCTTTGAGATTTGATTCCATTCGCGTTCCAATTAAGGATTGTTAAATTTTGAAGGCTTTTGAGTGAGTTATCCATTGAAAAAACTAGGCAGAATGTGTTTTGTTATAAACGATTTGATTTGGGATAAGTGGGGTATTATTAATTGCTGGATAGGAGGGAAGAGTGTGGAGATTGGGAATCGGTATTGTTTGGTTGGCTGCCGAGTTGATGTGAGTTCGATTGTGCCGTTTGGCTGTAGGAGATGCTGTTCGGTGTATTTGATAAGGGGCTGAACTCTCTGGGGGTTACTCTTGTGTTTCGGATTGGAGTGCGCTGTTTTAAAAGTTCTTGATGATGGGGACATCCTCTGTAGCTTGCTGGGTGGGCTCCACCGCAATTAACGCAGTGGAGGGGATCATCTTGCTTCTTATTACAGGAATTAGGGGCGTGTTCGTTGTTACATTTGACACAACGTGGTTTAGCAGAACAGTAGTTCTTGGTATGCCCATATTTTTGGCACCTATGGCACTGAGGAATATTAGTGGATTTTTTTCTTGCTTCGACTGTGACTATTGAGTGGAATATAGTTTTTAAATTGTAAATCTCTCGGCCGGCTTCTTTTGCAGGTAATATGACTGCACATATGGGGATTGGTTTTTTGACATAATTTAGTAAGCGGGTCACGGTTGTTACAGGCAGTTTCTTTGCTAAGAGTTCCTCTTTGATTTCGGCGTCCGTGAGTGATATTGGCACGTTTTTAATAACTACCGATAGATGTTTTTCATTGGGATTTTGAAACGTATGAAATTCCACGGAGTTGTTCAAATAGAATTTAGTCAGTTTACGGAAGTCATCGCAATTAGTAAGGTTTATTTTGAGGTACTTACTGCTATAAGATGTAGTAAATTCTCTTTCTTCGGTAATCAGCTTAATATCGTTAATAATTTCCTGGTGGTTATTGGCATTGTAAATAAATATTGGTGGGATTTTAGCTTTGCTAGTTACTGGTTGCTGTCTGGATTTGGTGTTTTTGATTCACTGGTACTCGTCTCCTGTGTTGATAGTGGGAAATACGGGTTGGTTTTGATTAGTTCTTCAGCGTTCCAAGTATATCTTTTTACTACATCGTTGACAGGTGGCGATAAGTGATCGGAATTTCGCTTATTGTTAGCACTGGACTGATCCATTGTCAATAATTTATTGTTTATTTACCCAGCCCCGACGGGCCGAGTTTTTGAACTTCCGGTAGCTAATCGCTAATGTACACTTTGATTTCACTGGTTTAAAACGAATGTATCTTGTTAATACCACGAATTTATCGGATAGCGCCCAGCCAGCTGAGTGCATGCACTGATAACACGCGTTGCACGAAATACATCCACTCGCTTCGAAATCGTCCGCCGGACTTCGAAAAATTTCTAAATAGCCATATTTCATCAGCGAGTGAGGCACCAGAAAGTAGAAGAAATATTTGTGTTTACATATATATCTTCATAAATATATTCAGTAACCTATGTCTGCACATGAATAGGTAATACCCGTCACAGAAAAACAAATTAAAATTGACAACTCAGACACATTGGTCAACTTTCATCTATTCTAATCAAGGGTGCCCATGTCCTATATTTTGAATTCAAAATAAACACCCAGTGTGTATATGAGTTATAGATATAATTCCAAAATGTCTAGACAATTTCAGGATGACAAAATTTTACCAAAGCTATCAAGAGCCTAAGCACATCTCCACTGAAGAGATCCAATACGCCCTTGTCTATTATTTGTATTACTCGTGGCAAAAAATGAAGTGAGGAGTCTCAATGGATTCGAGGAAAACTCCACCTTTTTCTTTTGTTGATTCATTCCAGAGGGATTTTTACTTTTTCACTGCTCTGCACTGGTGTCAAGACACGTCCCAGCCATTGTTGAAAACCAGAAACGCAGAAAATTTAGATTGACCATATTTCACTCTCGAGTCCCAAAAGTGTACGATTCCAGCAAAGCCTTTAAAATACAGTTTGCGCGACCCATTACAGGTGATTTTTTATTTGAGGAGATTAAGAGCGCCCATCAGTTACGACAGCCGTAATGGAGGCCATTCGGTGCCCGCAATTTCCCGGAGACCTTAGAAAGTGTGCTTTGCAAGCAGTTGAGCTCGATGAAAGGAAAACAAGCGCAACAGGAATAAAACTGTCCCCGGGATAAAGTAGTGGTAGAAAAATTGATAGCTAATAAGAACGACCGCCCATAAAACAAAACCGTTTTGACAAAGGTGCTAACGCAATGAAATGGTATGAAATATGCGAGTTGTTAGGCTAGGAAACCAGCACGAATAGAAACTTTTTTGTCGCCCGGCCGCTCGGCCAGATTCAGTAAATGTGGACATTTATTTCGGAGTTGGAGCCGACGTACATCATTTATTAATCCCGACTTGACAAAACAAGAATCTTGGTGTACAGCACTGGCAGTGTAATAAATTATAGGTATCTAGCATTGAAAGAGGCTTATGACTCCTACACAGTAGCCTCTTTTAAGTTTATGAGTTAGTCTGTCTACTGCCCAAGAAAAATGTTACAAATGTAAAGGTCAACTTTGAGTACTTTTAGCATCATAATAATAAAGGATCGAGCTGTTGGAAATGCAACAAATATTCATTAATCCTTCTGAGCGTCGTATGCTTGTAATAAGTAGAATAGATGGAGTTTTTTCTGCCTGCGTTACTCCTTTTTGCACTGTAGATTAATCAAGCTTGAGAGCTTGTTATTCACAATACATATATAACGGCGTTATTAATAAAATCATAAAAATAAACATTAATATACCTAATTGTCAAAATTAATGGAATTAGTAAACACAATACCATGAAATGCGAGTACTTCTGTAAAACATTTGAAATTTTTAAACCTGTTGTTTTAATTCATTATGAATTTTCGTTCAAATACACTGTATTTATAAAGTATAAAGTAATAACATACGCAGATTATCAATTTTACCCAGTCAGCACTTGGTAACCTGTATACTTTTTATCAGAAGAGCTAAGATAGTATCCCCTATTCCAATTGTCATATTCTGGAAGCCTCCTTTTCTACTCGTTTTAAAACAGGACGTAATATAAAGTGATAAGTGATGTATCGAGAAGCAACTCGAATTTGCCAGTGCAGTGATACGTTAATGTTGACTCATAGCGAAATACCTCACTTTGAAAGCTTTCTGCTTAGACTTACATTTGAAATTAAAAATTATATGCGATCAACGCAGCGTGTACACGCCGCGGAGTTAGTATTAGGTTAGACTCCATTACGAAAGTATCTTGACTTGATGCACCATACATTCTACTTCGGTATGAGAAACTACCCTTTCACATTATTCCACAACAATCAAGTATTGGTGGCGCCCGCATTTGGATTGGATCACTTTAGTATTAAGCCGCTCCCTCCTCTAGAGTAGCTCAACTGACCCGTATTGGTTATAGGACTGTTTTGGGCCTGCTCTATTTCTGTTTTGTTTTCCGATCACTCGTAAAATATGTCTTTAATTGGACAGATATTCGATTTAAATTTTCCAAACGTATGGTTTCTAATTTATGTACGCAAATATGTTTCTACCTAAATATCGAAATTGATATTTGATTTTTAAGACACTTCTAGCTGTAATTATAAATTGCTACGGTATAATCACGACTTTCCGACAACACCCGACCGCACTTACAGCAGGCTTAAAGTGCGTTGGAGAGACGGCGGTAATAAATCATTTGATTATCCGCAGCTAGTGCGCGTGGAGGGGAGGTCCACGGTACTTGTAAGGTCCGGGTCCGTTTTCGGATAGTCAAAATAGAAAAATACTAGGGCGCCAACACAAAAACTTCAACCCGTAGCATCGATAACTTCTCTACAATCACGGCCGAAGCAGATTAGGCCTAGTGCAAAATGAATACTTACGTGTTTGTTAACTGAATGCTTAATTGCCTCAAATATTAATGTGCAACTTTCCCTTCGCAATTTACCACCCAATGGTTAAACACAACTTTCAAACGCAACGCGCTTGAAGGACACGCTTCCTCACTGCTTAGCTATCTAATACTGTGGCCAAAATATTACAAATAAGATTTGTTAAACTGATTTGAAAAGTTAATATAAAAGTTAAATAGGCACTCTATAATATAACTAGAGTTATAGAATACCTACAACCATTTACAGAATACACAATTCACGTAAACAATCCGGTAAAATCATATCAAATAATAATTGGTGATCCCTGTACAAAACGGGTAGACAACTCGACTCAAAATAGTAAACAACCAGTGCCCAACTCAGGACATTAAACCTTGAGTGTACCATCTCAAACAGTATTTTTGTCCATGATAAAAATACGTCGACAAAAACATAACACATACAGGGTACTCTCAAATGTTTTAATTCCTCTGCTGTGGTGATATATTACCCCAATTTTTTTTTTAATAACCAGTTGTCTATATTGTCTAATTACCGAGTTATTAAACAAGTGCACCTTTATAAACTAATAAATTTTTTCAAGAAAGCTAGTAAAACACATGCCCTTTCCTTATCTATTAAGCTATAACAGTGTCAGTTGATAGTTGTCGATTGTGCTTTAAATGGTTCTCACTTTTGTTGATTTGTCGTTGGAAATGGTAATCATGGGCCAGGAATTCTCAATTGGACATTCAGACAGGAGGAGAAAAATTTGAGCACCTGCTCTAACAAGAAGTTAGCAATTGGTTATTCAAGAAGAAATGTTCAATTTGTAATCTAGATTAATTATGAACATCTTGACCGACCGTGTATATCCTATATCTATTACGAAATTACACTGAAATTAAAAGGAATAACGTTGAGGCAAACGGTTGTTGGCAGTCAATTAAACGTTTCTTACTTTACACACACTCTGAGTTATCCGCACTTTGATAAACACCTTACTGTTTAAGTTACAGCTGAATACCTGTGCTTAAACTAAGTTGTATTTAACAGGGATTAAAAGGAAATGAAGTCATTTTTACTTTGGACGGTGACAGATACATTATATGCTCGATGTTGGTTAAACAATCGCTCCGGTTGTACTATTAGATATTTGTTATATTCGTATGAGAAACGGCTGGAAAAACACACATGTGCTTCCCTTTCATTAACGGAATTATTTAATAACGTTTTAAATCCGGCATTAGTCCGAAATTAATAGTCAAGCTGCCCGATACGACAAACGACATACTACGCCTCTGCAATCGACGCCACTTCCCAAAGAATAGCTTGACTTCAACATGCCGGAGTGTTTATTTGCCATTTCCATTGTAACTGGTACAAAACTCGGATGATCCGGATCAATATTGATTTATGGACTAATGGGAAACGAAAACTTAAACCACTAATAGCTGCTTTTGCCCATGCACAACAAAACATTCAAACCTGTTTGCTAACTTTTCGGCTATCCAAGGTACCCGCTACGTCCGTAAGTTTAGCAAGTAAATTTGCACAGCTTCAATTCCAAGCCCAGGTGGTACAAACTGACTTGAATGTTGCCCCAAGCGCGCATTATATTAGCGCTCGGGGCTGCAGGACTCACACACGTCGGGGTTACTTCAACTGTTGGTGCCAATTGAACTCGATCATGCTAACTGAAGCGAGAGATCATGGCTTCTAGCGCAAAAATACATTAAGCGTCACAGTGTCTGCTCAATAAGAAAAATGCTGGGACATATTTTAGTTACAAGTTTTTCAATTATATTGGAGAGAAATTGAAAAACTAGATAAACACAGCTGCATACAGTTGCACAGCACATAGTGAACTCGAAAAACACATTGCTGCTTGTTTCTTTGCTGTTATTTTCATAGTCAGAGTGTTTAGAGATAACTACACCCAGGAAATTTAGAAAATACGGGTACCAAATAATGCAACTGCTGTGGGAATTGAGAGCATTTTAAAGAAAGTACAGCAAAAATAGTTTACTATTTGTCGAGGCGAGACTACGGATATTTTTAGAAATGTACATTTGATAGCTTACTTTCGCCTCTAAATAACGATGCGAAAGTGTGTAATTTTTCATAAATACGTTAAGAAAAGGGAAAAAAGTGATCATTTATTTCAATGACATACAATTTTATGAAAAGTTTGGCAAATTGAAAAAGTTGCATTAGCATTTCCACTGATGGGGCATGAGCGATGGGTGGAAAATTATGTTAGTTTACTAGCCAAAGTGCTGAAATCAACAATTCAGTAATATAAGCGACAATCAAGGCCGTTAATCTCGTATTTCACAACACTGTCAGTATTTCGACTGTGCAAAACATACTCTGGACAAATTACACGATACAGACTCAACACAATTATTTCCTAGACAAGAGACAGAAACTGCAGCAGTGTGCTGAAATAGCCAATCATGGGCATTAAAAATTTAAAACCTGATCACCGTTTCTAGATTGCAAGTAAGTACATAGTTCAATATTTTTCGCATATTATGTAGAATTAATTTGTATATATGCAACAAATCTCAAAAATACGTTAGTATTGATTTTATGGTTATGCTCACTTTAACATCGACGAGAGGGTATGATATCCAAGTGATAATTTTGGTCGCTCAGGCTGGCGACGGACATAACCTTCAACCCTTACATCCAGGAGATCACTCCCAAACCATAATGTTTGTTCCGTGATGGTGCAGATACGTGATTGGTTGTAAAATACCAGCGTTACTACAAAAAATCGCCGATACTGGTACTACTTCAGGACGGTAAAATTATACATTTCACAATGAATAATATATGTTCGGCGAAATATCAGGACTGTCGCTTTATTGTTAAAAGTTAATTTCTAGATAGAAAAGTTTTTATGGATGAAAATATATATAATTATTTAAAAATACAAGGGTGAAGTTAAGAAAATACCAGACTAACTATTTAATAGATTTAATATTCAAACCTAAGGTTCTAAAATATAACTAAAAATTATCTTTGCACTTATATGAAGGGTTGTTGATATTAACAGAAATCAATTAATAATTAAAAAGTAATTAATAGTTACTACAAGAAGAAATATCAAAGTTCTAAGCTGAGTTCATACTTGAATAAGTTACGTATAAAATTGTCAAAACAAAAATATACTGTATGTAGTTAAAAATAATGCAGGGTGTTAGTTTTAAACATTTTGTATAAAATGACTATTACAATAGTGAATTGTAAATAAAGGATAGAAACTTATTTTTGATTTCTAAACTGTAGACATAATTCATATCTATCGATAAAATTAACGAAATAAACCCTTTTATAATCAATAATTTATTAATGGAGTGATATGTAAGGGCAAAATTAATTAAAAATTAAAAACACATTTTAACATGAAGAAGGAGACCATTCAATTAATTATGAAAGAATTTAGAATATTGGAATTGGTGAGGTGAGTTCGTTCGAGCTGGAGTGATTGGAAGAGCTGCGATTTGAGTTGCTGTCAAGACCCAGATATCTGAAACTGATTTGAATGGGTGCGCTGTCATAAAGTTGTTATTCGAGTAAATAAAACCTGGACCTGTGATTGCTGGTTGGATTCCATACGAGTCGCTGTTAAGGTGAAGACATCTGTGAATTTGATTTGCAAAGTCATCATTGAAGTTGGATTCCATGCTAGTTGCTGTAAAGGGGAAAACATTTTCGAATTGCTGTTGCATGAGATATAAACGATCTATCATCTGGGAGAGCTGGTTGATTGTTGAGGTTGGTGAATGAGACTTTAATAGTGTTCCATCCATTGTCACACTGTGGGTTCGAATCGAAGTAGGAATTCTGGTTGGAGATACAAACATATGTGACAGAAGAAGCTGGTTGCATTTGTACTTTTTCGACAGACGAATTGGATTAATTCAATTAAGAAAAAATAACCAGGTATATGTAAAGATATACATTAATCAATTTCAACAGTGAAATAATAAGTTACGTACATAAATACTTACGCTTGTTAACGTATTTGAACTAACATGTATTGATTGAATATGAATTCAGCTTGTATGTCATATTAATAGTCTGTCAGTGACAATTGAGAGTTCTCTAATAATTCTGAAATAACTTTTCATTAACCAAACAATTTTTACAGGTATTTTGATAGTTTTTCTATCGCAAGAACCTACCTGAAATAACAGAGATTGTTCTATTACCTGAGTAGTACAGTAAAATTGTCGGAAAATACCCCGTCACCTTAAAAAAATTGGCCGCGGCGATTCCTCTTGCCCAGTGGTTTAGGGTCATTAGACAAATGTAAAACCAAAAAGGCGTTACCCCACCCCTTGCCAAACAGCCGCCATCTTGATAACAATTGAATTTGTTTTTTCACGCAATCCATTGGTCGCACAGAAAAAGTTATTGAACAAAAAATGTTGGAAATAAAATTCTACACATTTTTTATTTTTGCCGCGATACCGAGAAGTTGGTATTTCAAACGGTAGAGGGCAACAAAGTTACCAAAAATCTGTTTCCGCCATTCTAGCTCTGTGGGGGTGGTTTTTCCGAAAATTGCGAATGTGAAAGTTGTAGTGCTTGAAAAATGTGCACGAATCTCTTTTAATAATGTGATTGATTTAAATAGTCTCCGAGTGACAGCCCTTCAAAGTCCGCGCAGCTTGGGAAATGTACTATATATTTCGGCGCAGCAAAGTAACCCTTTCTCTTTTGCAAGATAAAATCGTCACGTCACTCAAGTAGTTCCAATGTGAATAGGTTTTCACAATCTATAGAAATTCTACACATGTTTGGTCATTGCCGCGATACCGAGAAATTGGTATAGGTAGGTAAAAGAAATGAAAATGATGGGACAGGAGTAGGTATATGAGCCCAGAATGATATCATTTGGCTCAGATCCGTAAAGCTCTTAAATTTGCTGGTGTAATATTTATTATATAATATGATAATTGCAATTGTTTGTAAATTTTGCCATAGGAATGACCAAAATTCAACAAATTGACAATTGCTTTACCACGTGCCATTTCTGCAAAAATAATACACCCGACTGTCTATATGTTATTAAAAAACAAACAGCTTGTTTCACTTCAACTAAAACATGCTGCGGTGAACGAAATTATATTTTGATCGTTTGGGCCAAATGAAATGAATAGGTAATTTATTTTATTCAATTTTGACAGTTGAAAGTGACATTATTAACTCCATAACCTTCATAAACAGTCTATGATTCACAAGTGAAATAAAAGTGTTTTAATTCACTAGAGAATTAAAAGTTTAATTCGCTAGAGAATTAAAAAAAGTTTCAATGAAGAACAACATACTTTTATTATCTACAAATATTTACATTCTATTATTCTTTCTCTTTGTAGTGTGTAATATATAATTACTAAAATTTAGATCAAATCGACAATGAATGGGCAAATTTTTATCTTAGTTTGAATATTTTTAAAATTTTTTATTCAAAATTTCGTCAAAATTGAATAAAAACTTATATACGCCACGTGAATTAAACATTTATTAACTCAAAGATATGATCTAACTCGCACTACGTGCTCGCGAGCTCAACATCTTTTCGTGAATAAACATATGTTTAATTCACTTGGTGTTAATATTAATTTATTAAAGTTAGTGTTTCCGGACTACTTTTTGTAATTTGTTATTGTTAAAGCTGTTATAATACCAAGAAGATTATCTTTTGTGGGTACCAAATAAAGATACCGAAAGAATCTTAACTGTGCCAAATGATTTGATTCTGGGCTCGTATATTGAAAGTAATTTCTTTTTGCATACACCCTAAGATATATTGTAGTCTACACAGACACGTTTTCTTTTTTGAAGCTGTTTCTTCGTCTTGGTTCGGAGCCTCGGACACAACCGAGTCATTATCGACCATGATAGAAATGTTGCTAAAACTTTTATTGAAAAAAGAGCTCACAACTTGTTATAAACGCAATGTGAAAAGTTCTTTGAAAAAATCCGTGAATACGATTGCGAGTGCTGTTTCGTGATTGTATTCTGATTAAGAATGGATTATTATCCATTATCGCTCGTACTATTGTACGAGCGATAATGGTTTTCTTTATGTTAACCAAATGGCAGACATGGCATCTCGTTAGTTATTATAAGTGCGGGATATAAATAATTTACATCTCTCCACTTCTCCGCGCTGCGCGGACTTTGAAGGGCTGTCATTCGGAGACTATTTACATCAATCACATTATTAAAAGAGATTCGTGTATATTTTTTCAAGCACTACAACTTTCACATTCGCAATTTTCGGAAAAAATCACCCCCACAGCGCTAGAATGGCGGAAACAGATTTTTGGTAACTTTGTCGCCCTCTACCGTTTTAAATACCAATTTCTCGGTATCACGGCAAGAATAAAAAATGTGTAGAGTTTTATTTCCAATATTTTTTGTTCAATAACTTTTTCTGTGCGACCAATGGATCGCGAGAAAAATCAAATTCAATTGTTATCAAGATGGCGGCTGTTTGGCAAGGGGTGGGGTGACGCCTTTTTGGTTCTACACTTGTCTAATGACCCTAAACCACTATGCAAGAGGAATCGCCGCGGCCAATTTTTTAAGGTAGAACGACAATTTTACTGTACTAGAGCTATTAAAAGGAATAAATAATTTGATTAAATAAATTTGAATCAGCGTAAATATGTCATTTAAAGTATTTTGAATTGAATAAATAGGAATAGTTTAGCAGTCTAACGTTAGTGATTTGCTAAGTGAAATTGAAAAACACGGTCTGCGGTGGCTAGGTCATGTCTGGCGTATGAATAACAACAGATTACCGAAAAAGGTTTGTGATGCGGGTGTAATCGGTAGAAGACTCCGAGGTCGTCCAAAATGTACATGGGCAAATGGAATGACCAAAATACTCCAAAGGAAAGGGAAGAATTGGAATGAAGCAAAACGTCTAGCCCAGGATAGGAAAGCTTGGAAGGCGTTTATTGGGTAAACCACTACACAAACTCGACCTCTACACTGCCCCGGCGGTAGAACGAGGACGGATTAAGTAAGTAAGTAAATAAGTAAGTAAGTTTAGCAGTCTAGTAACTATTATGTGAATATCAATACATTCGTACCACTTAAAATTATCAGTTTTTTGTTTCTGTATTTTCAGTTATTTAGTTATTTGCTGACAAAGTTGTATACTTACCTATGATTAACATTAGATATAATAATATATTTGAGCAGCTGACAAAACCTTTATATTTTATAACCCGTCTGAAAATAATGGATGAAATACTTTTAGTAATAACCTACACCAACAGGTTCGACACATGTATTTAATTGTAATGAACTTTTTCCCAGTACAGGTTGAGCAATCGATGCAAAATAAGTTTTCAAACAATCAAATAACACAAGTAAAAGCAGAAAAAACTCTCAATCAAACAGACTAAGGGAGCTACTACTTTAATTTCAAGTTCTGAGTGCTAGACTTCATTGAAGAGCGTACTGCCAACGTAAAGTATAAAATGCATTTCGAAATATTATAGAAGTTAGAGATTTATTCAACACAATCACGTCTAGATTACAAAGTAAATCTCCAGTAAAGGCGGCTAATTATGCAAATATTTGCAAACGACATAGCAAGAAATAGGTAATTTAGTTAGTACCCTATTTATTATTTATCTTGAAATCTCCCTCAAGCTGTTTAGAATTCCACGTAGTACATGCATATCCCAACAGTTTGTAACGTAGCTGTGAATAATATCAGTAGCTTATGCTACTACGATTGAAAAGTGATAAGGTTTACATTACACTGAGATGAAAGCAGCACATCCAGAATAGTAGTTAAAACAGATGACACCTAGCTAACCAGAATCTTAGACCAACAGATGTCACACCGTAAGAAAACCTGACCTTAAATTGTAACCGTTACAACTTATACAAATAAAAATGGGTTACGAAATTTATAAATCGGACAATCTGATTAGCCATCTAAAGTATGATCAAACATTACTTATATCTAGTATGGTTATGGAATCATAATCATCATAACTCTATAATAAAGCAGAACAATTCCCAAGGTCAAACATGTATGCGCGTGGTCTATGTGTAGTTACAATTTTGGGCGTGGTCTTGATATTAGCAGCGTTGCCAGATCTGGTACAATTCTACGAATCTGGTACATTCTGCAACCGTTTCTACAAAAGTACATTTTTAAAACGCGCATGCATTCAGTCTGGCAACCCTGCATAGTCTGACCCGAATGGTGCCGATCTGCCGATGCCAGCGGTGACGTAACCGATCTTTGCCGTTTATGTTTGGAAGTGTGGTTAAAGTTTCGAAATAATGAATTGGAGTAATTCTTCTTCAGGTACGTCATTAAAATCATTTGATATAATATAGTCATTCATGATACATGCTTTCCAGCATTTTACCAGTGGAAAGACCAAATTGAAGGACGCACTTTGTCATCGTATGGACTTCACACTTCATCTAAATTGCTGGCGGATGGCAGTAAGAAACAATATTACAACTGTCATCGCTCTGTAAACTGTTTTTGTGTTCTAGACAAATTAAAACAAGGTGTAACTTTTAAGCAGATATTAAATGATATTCGTGATGCTGGATTGACGAAAGAGGAATCACAACAAATCCTACCTTTATAGAAGAAAGACTTGCACAATATCGCAAGAGATTTTCGTATAGATTATACACTCACCGGCACGAAAAACGGAGCACTTGCACTGCCGGATACATATGTACGCTGATGATCTTCAGATATATATAACAACGGAAGTATCAAATTTAAACATCGCTATTCGTAAGATAAACGAGGATTTACATAATCTTACTGTCTGGTTTAGCAATAATGGTCTTAGATTAAACGCCAAAAAGTCGCAGGCAATTTGCATAACCTCCGATAAAAGAACTGGTGATTATATAACTAAAAATCATAACATTGTAGTAAATAGTGAAGTAGTACAGTGGAGTAGTCATGCAAAAAACCTAGGTATTATAATAGACGATAAATTATCATTCGAATTGCATGTGAGACATATTTACCAAATGTCATTTATGAAATTACGTACTTTGTATAGTTTAAAATATTTATTAGACGAAAAAACCAAACTCATGTTAGTTAAGGTGCTTATTTATCCGCATTTATACTATTGCACTATGGTATTTTTTCCAAATCTCACAGAATACAACAAAACTAAACTACAGCGAGTACAAAACGCTTGCGTAAGATTTGTCTGTAACGTTAAATACCAAGAGCTCAATGTAAAACAACGTAGTATGCATAGGCGTAACTTTTATACACTCACCGGCACGAAAAACGGAGCACTTGCACTGCCGGATACATATGTACGCTGATGATCTTCAGATATATATAACAACGGAAGTATCAAATTTAAACATGGCTATTCGTAAGATAAACGAGGATTTACATAATCTTACTGTCTGGTTTAGCAATAATGGTCTTAGATTAAACGCCAAAAAGTCGCAGGCAATTTGCATAACCTCCGATAAAAGAACTGGTGATTATATAACTAAAAATCATAACATTGTAGTAAATAGTGAAGTAGTACAGTGGAGTAGTCATGCAAAAAACCTAGGTATTATAATAGACGATAAATTATCATTCGAATTGCATGTGAGACATATTTACCAAATGTCATTTATGAAATTACGTACTTTGTATAGTTTAAAATATTTATTAGACGAAAAAACCAAACTCATGTTAGTTAAGGCGCTTATTTATCCGCATTTATACTATTGCACTATGGTATTTTTTCAAAATCTCAGAATACAAAAAAACTAAACTACAGCGAGTACAAAACGCTTGCGTAAGATTTGTCTGTAACGTTAAATACCAAGAGCTCAATGTAAAACAACGTAGTATGCATAGGCGTAACTTGGGAGGGGCAAGGGGGGGCGGTGCCCCCCCCCAAATTTTTATTTCAAAGTGCAAAGTGCATCATTTTTTTGCAATTTAGGTTTAAAAATGTTGTGAAGTCTTGATTTTGCCCCCCCAAAGTGATGCCCCAAGTTACGCCCATGGTAGTATGTATCTGTATTGTATGTTTTTGTATACTCTGATCTGTACTAAAACGCCAAGATATTTGTACGACTTGTTGAGCAAAAGATCAGAAGTTCACAATGTAAATATCAGGTACAATAGTTATAAGCCGTTCACGACCTTTTTGGGACAGAGTTGGCTATGATTTTTTCTTTTCATGTTGGACTAACTGATTCGATGATGTAGCGGATGCAACTTTTTTTTTCTGTCAGTGTCTGTTCGACATTTTCTTGCCACCACATTGCCAGATTTAATATTTTAATATTCGTAAGAAAATAAATGATTTATCAAATGTGTAAAAATAATTTTAATTTCCGTCAAAGGCAAAGTCAAAATGCCCAAAATAATTTTGTTGCAACAAAAAATTTCCACTAAACGATGCTACTTCCAATTTAAGAAGGACAGGCCACATTTAAAAGAAAGCGAGTCGATGTGGAGACTAGAGAATATCCGGCAACAATGTACCTATTCAGAAAATATAACCTTAAACTGAAAACAACCTAACCTAACACAAAAATTGTCAATTTCCATGAGGGAGTTTAGTTGCAACAGAGGTACTGCCAACAAAATTACTAGATGATCATAGCCTCACCTGACCCAAAAAGATCGTGAACGGCTTATATACAATACCACAACATCGAACAGCTAAATTTGAGGGCTGTTTTCTATATATGGCTCCCACATTGTTAAATAAGTTCTTTGATATGTTTCCAGAGCAGCCACTTTCTATTAAGAGTGCCTTGTTAGAATTAGTTAGTAACACGATTTAAGATAGTCTTGTTATGTTGCTAGCATGTACTGTATTGTATTATATTAAGTTTTTGTGTGTACAGCATTTGCTTATATTTGTGTGATGCCCCGGGAGGGTGGAAGACTGGCTTTGTATACCTCTTTGGTATTCAATAAATGGATTTATTATTATTATTATTATATAAAACAAATTACAAATTATTACAAATTTTAATAAAAACGAATTACGAAGTGTATGTGTGGTCAAACCTCGTGCTAATGTTTTCAGTAGCATCGGTTTTATTCAAAAGGCCATCCATTATATTTTTTTCTTCAACAATTGTTGGTTTATTACATTTTGATACGTCTTTAATTTGCTTCTATTTTGTTGTAACCAAATTGTAGCAACTGTTGAATTTGAAAAGACGTCATTATTATCAAAGCAAAATCGTTGATATCAAGAAGCCCTAAATCACTTTCAACACCTTGTTCTTTATACCGGGTGGCCATAAGTACCTGATATCACATTACCTTTGGAATCAACACCGCTTTATTAAAGCGACGAATACAACTAAACTAAATGTCATGACAACTAAAATTCCTATCTGTCAAAAATTATTACAGATTACAATAAGTAATGGAGTTAGAACAGGAGATTTTTATAATCGAGTCGTAGGCTAATCTGCAGAATCCATGGCACATTCTCCTCCTCTTGCATTTTATTACATTACATAGGTACCAATACTTATTGTAATTGAAATATAGTACTAACCCAACATTTATAAGTAGCTAATTCCATGGCTACCGAGATCTCAGATATTTATGGCCACCCGGTATAACAATACTGGACACTCGTCACATAGACTTTTCGTATCTTCAACCCACAATTTTACGCTTATTGCATCGTTATGGTGGCGTTTTGTACTATAATCTATAGCTACAAAAATCTCTTAGCCCAGCTACAGTAGGATCGGCCTGCCGAAAAAATCCAAGTGAGCTGAGATTTTGCATACACCTTTGACATTACAAATAATGTCTCAAAAGTCCCCATCGATATGGCGCTTGCGATTTGACTTATTCAACGTCAAAGGTAACAGAAATAAGTTTTTCGCAAATATCTCGCTTTCTATGGGTCGTATGACTTTTTTAGTTATTACAAAAAATGAAGGCTAGGAAATTCTCTACAAAAAAGATTATACAGGTGCTTTACGTACAACTAACCATTCAGTAAATAACATACTGTTAAGTTTTGCAGACGGGTTTTACTTCCTTTTATGATAAAGGAAGTATTGCATTCACCCCAAAAATTCTAAATTGAATTTTCAACAGATCTTCACGTTTTAGAGTCCCCTGAACCCAAAAAAAACGTGTTTTTGTTCATTGGTCTGTCTGTATGTGTGTCTGTCTGTCTGCGAACAGAATATCTCAAAAATGAAAAAAAGTATGGTGTTGAAACTTTATATATAAGTTTTGTGTACTATCTCAATGCGACAGCTATCTTTTGAAGAAAATCGCATAACCGGAAGTTTGATGTTTACTCTTGTGTTTCAAAAACGGCTCCAACGATTTTTTGAAACTTTACATTTTTATTACATTTTTAATGTAGATTGATTGAGATGAGTGATTTTCAAGTTGAATTTTAGAGGTATTCAACTGAAAAATCACTTATCTCACATCAATACACACCGGTTATGCGATTTTCTTCAGAAGCTTGCTGTCGCATTTAGATAGTACAAAAAACTTATATATGAAGTTTCAACGCCATACCTCTTTTCATTTATGAGTTATTCTGTTCACAGACAGATCGACGGACGGACACACAGACCAATGAGCAAAATAGCTATTTACGTTATTAGACCGGTAGCAACATTTTTATGGCCGCGCCAATACTTTACAGGTCGAGCCCGTAGGGCGAGACCTGTATGTTTGGCAAGGCCATAAAAATGCTACCGGTCGTGTATCGTATAAGATTTTTTAGGATACTGCATTGGTAACTAGCGTTTACACAGTTACAGTTGCAAACGAGTCCGGTAGATAAAATTTACCGGCCTAGACCAGTAGTAGTTCTACTGCTACTGGTCTAGGCCGGTAAATTTTATCTACCGGACTCGTTTGAAACAATTATGTAAACGCTAGTTACCAATGCAGTATCCTAAAAACATGTTTTTTGGGTTCAGGGGACTCTAAAACGTGAAGATCTGTTGAAAACCCAATTTTCGAATTTTTGGGGTGAATCCAATACTTTCTTTATCGTAAAAAGAAGTAAAACCCGTCTGCAAAACTTAATAGTGTGTTATTTACTGAACGGTTAGTTGTATGTAAAAAAGCTTTATATTCTTTTTTGTAGAGAATTTCCTAGCCTTCTTTTTTGTAATAACTAAAAAAGTCATACGACCCATAGAAAGCGAGATATTTGCGAAAAACTTATTTCTGTGACATTTGACCTTGAATAACTCAAAATGCAAGCGCGATATCGATGGGGACTTTTGAGACATTATTTGTAATGTCAAAATAAAGGTGTATGCAAAATTTCAGCTCACTTGGATTTTTTCGGCAAATGCTGCGGTTGTCCGTCTAATGTAACTGAACTATCTTGCGATATTGTGCTTTATTTAGTAACCTGTCCATACCTGGTTATGCTGACAGTTAACTAATTTCTGCTTCGCAGCTTTTTCAAGTTTATAAAATGGCAACATATGCAGATACAAATCAAATTTATTAGTTTCTATGGATAGCATAAATAAAAATTATCAATTTTGTTTAAGTAAAGATGCTCAACTTTAGATTCATAAACGAAGATCTAGATTCGAGAAGAAGCAAGGGAACATCCCTTATTAGATCTAGATGAGAAGCAGAAGAAAACGTTGGGTACATCACTTTGAAGAAATGGAAAATACTGTTTTAGGAAAATAACGATAAAGAGATACTGTTGAGCGAAACGAAAATAAAAATAAGATTACTTAACCATAATTCTTTTTGGTAAAATATAGTTTAAACCACGGCCTTCTGGATTAGCGTGCCTGCCGGCTCTCCCCGGCCTGTTCATTTGTGACAAATAGCATTACAAAGTTGTGACTCGGCATATCGGGGGATTGAAGTTCAGAACCACGCCAGCCGGTTTGAAACTTAGCTTTTATCTGTCAGTTTTGGTTTGTTGATTGGATTATTGTTCTGTGACGGAAACGTTAAATTAGGTTAGTTTTACATTAATTCTGTATACTCTCTAATAAAATTATTTTTTTGCATTTAAAAGACTTCTTAATTGAAACTAGCGTCAGCTGAACTATTCTTAATTTTGCATTTTGTGGTTCTAAAAAGAACCGTTTTGTGTTTCTATTTTTCAAGTCGAGCCTGGAAAATTAGAATTGTTCGACCCAGCTGCATCTATCCAGTTGTATGCCCTTGGAAATGGTGGTCATCCGCTTGATTTCAAAGTTTCAGCACTTTCCGACAATGAGGTTTGGCATGCAATGGCGTTCCATATATTTTATCTGTCCGTGTGTTAGCGAGGTTGGTTATTACTGGTTTTAGCAATTTACTTAAAATTATACTACATATATCTTTGGTATGAATCTTGCAGATAAAGAAATTTGAAGTGGTTATAGGATCTAGAAGGAGAACGGTTAATATATTACGAGGATTGCATTCCTGGGGTAAATATTCAAATATATTTAAAACCAGCTGAATTAATTGGTTTATTAAACAAGTAAAATTTTTACTAGGGTATTTCAAGCCACCACGATCCTGTAGATTTATAAGAGCCAGTAGCGGATTGGAGCAGGAATTGGTTAAAATTGTATTTAGGCAAGTTTCACACTCTGTTCGTTCTTCTATAGTTCTTGCAATATAACCTGCTAAGAAAGCCACTGAAGCAGACACAATTCCATAATGTAAGTGAGTAGAAAGGTTTTTTAATTCTAGGATTAATTCTTTTAATTCTTCAGGAAGTTCAACTGTAAAGCATGACATCACATTATCAGTATCTGGAATTTGTCCAATATTGCTGCTATAGTCACATTCAGAAAATACGTTAGCAGATGCCGATGTTTTAATTATTCCACACTTGACGATTCTTTTAATTGCACTCTCTGCAGCCTGTGCATCGGTGGCGTCCTGCGAGCCACCTTTTAGCCGAACGTCGCTAAACATCGATTCAATAGCATCTGAACTAAAAGACCTTGTTAAAACATAATAAAATCCGACATCTTGAAGAAGATATTGAATGCATTCAGCAGTACTTTGTGCGGTGAACTTTAGTGCTTCTGCAGTTTCCTTAGTTAATCCTTTCATGCCACCTTTTTTTGAAGTTTCCTGTATAGAATTAATATATACTGGAAATACATCTCTTAACCAGACCAATCTTTCATCATTAATGTTAATGTACGGTGCACATTTTTCATCCAGTAGAGTAACGTGCTTTGTTTTGTCACTAACGTCGTGTAACTGAAAAAATAAATACATCATTTCCATGTACGTAATGGTGGCTTTTGATGTAGAGAAATCATAAGGCGAATTTGAGTACTGTCTTAAATATTCTAAAGCAGCAGTTACAGTAGGCGAGAATAATTGTACAGCCCGTCTAACATTCATTTTCTCGAAGTTGCTGGGATATAAATGTTTTTCTGTTAAAAATCTAACAGGCTTTATAATTAAATTTCTCTGTAATTGATACAGGTTTTTTAAATAAGTAGAAGAAATAACACCTTCTTCAGTCTTCATGTCATGGTGGAGAAATATGTTTCTTGCATTCTTTATTGCATGGCAATAATCAAAACTAAAGAATAGTGGCATATTTGGTGTTATTGGATGTTGAATGTGCGTAGAAAGTTTGTTATTTGAAAATGCCTTGAACAGTCCCACATTAGATTTGTGATTATCGGTTACAATTCTAATTACCAGAAATCCACACTCATGTAGCAGTTTTAAAACATTCAAAGTTAACTGATAAAAATCTGATGTCTTTAACGATCTATGGAAAAAGTATGCAGCTGGTATCGTAAATTTTGTTGAAAGACCGTGAATAACAAAACAAAGCATTTGGTTAGCCAATACTGGCCTTTTGCCGATTGTTTTTGTTGTACCTGTGGTTTCTAAACCATGTAATCGGTCCTGTGCTCTGTTGTATTGCAATTTTTCCTTAATGGCCATGTCGTCAATTACCAGACTGCACACTCGTTCTACAGGTAGTAATGACTCTGCTTCTACCTGAAGTCTAGATTTTATGAGAGCAGTTACGTTTCTACCAGCCCCGCTGTAACGGTGAAGTGTTACTCTAGACGGTAGTTTTAGCAAATGTGAACGGCAAAACTCATAACCTTTTGGCGAAGATATTCTCCAAATGATACAATTTCGAATTACTTGTTCAGAAAATCTTGGTTTTGATTTACAGTAATTTAAAATTTGATCAAACAAAAAAGTTGCATACAAATTATTGTTAACAACTGCATCTTGTTGAATCTTTTTTACCGTCTCACAATTTGAATGTTGTATTGTTTTCCTCAGTTCCAATATTTCTTGGTCTTTTAGTTTATTTTTTTTAATTAGTCGGGTATTTTGCATTTTCAACGCTCTGATTTTCTTTTTATAGTTTTCTATTAGGTTTTCGCTAATTACACTGACCTGAATGCCTTTATCATTTATCTAGAATTTCAAATAAAATTTAAGTATTTACGGATTCTAGTACATACCTACTTATAAATACTAACCACATTGGAAGTAGAAGGGTAACAAAGTGGAGTTGAAAGCAAAGGTATGTTTGCAGGTCCAGGAAACGTGTTAGTTTGGATTGGTATACCAGCAGGAATGTTCGAAATACTTCTCTAAAACATATTATCAGTGAAGAATGTTTAAAAAATTTGTTTCAGGAATTACTGTATGGAGCTTAGGCACTGCTGTACGTTTTAATAATTTGCGACTAGCAGCTCTGTAACAATCGTCTTCAAAATGCAAACTACAAATTACAGCAGTTCTAGGCACTTTTGTATCTGCATTAAAATAAAATTTATATTAAGTACTGAAAGATATTATTTTAAAAATTCCTACCAGGGTTTATACCTAATTTTTCAAACCACCTACTTCGTAAAAAGTTATCTGAGGGAAATTGATGAAAGACCTTAGTTGTTTTATAATCTTTACATGTTGCAACGAAGCATTTATGATGTGTTTTCGACATTTTTGTATGAATAAAAATACAAAATGGATTTTCACAGAAGCAACAAAGTAAATTTACAATAAACGAAAATGCGTACGTAGAAACCATAGGAAATATAATCAGATAGAATGGAAACTTCTCAATAAAAGTTGTCATCGTTTTGCGCCGTCTGCCGAGATGTGCGGCAACTAAATGGGAACGCGGGAAATTTAAACCCAGAAAATAAATTAGTATTTTATTTACGGTATTGCTAATATGATTGAAATTATTTATATACTTCTTGACGACTATTAAATAACTTATTACCAAGCATATAAACAATTTCAATCATATTAACATAGCCTAAATAATTAATAAATTAAAATAAAAAGCATTTTTAACAATAATTGTTACAATAAAATAAGAGTATAAGTTGCTGAAGGTTTTTATTAACTTTTATCTCTTTAGTTTTTTAGAAATAATTATCACAAATATAAAGCTCCAGCAAATATTTTGTACCGCTCGCTACATTCCAATAATTCGGCACCTCACGTACACGTAAATGATGCATGTCGTCTAGTGGTCTATTTATTTCTTTCAACCACTCCTGCCGTTTCATGCTATTTCTTGGTCCTTAATTTACAATAAGTAATTCATTAAAGAGTATTGCTAAATATTGCAGTTTAAATTACCTTCAGGAACTTGAAACAGCGTATACCCTTTTATGCTGTTGTTCAGGCAACCTTTAACGTAGCAAATACAAACCATAATGCTATATATATACGTTTTGACAAAATTCGTCGGGAGAACTAGGGAATCCGAGATCACAATCATCTCTTCAGGGCATAATTTAGGCAAATAACCTGTAATCGTAAAAAAATACCTTTGATATTTCTTCAGATCTTCAAGTTTCAGGGTCAGTAGACGAAAAACATTTTAAATTGCGGTTAAAAACGATCATCTGCATAACTTACAACCTAGAGAAAGGATTGTGGCATCGCATTTGAAGGATATATTACTAATAAGAAAAATTATTTATGAACTTACTAGTAGCGCCTATGGTAAATTTGACACTGACAAACTCGTTTTTGAAACTTGTCAAATGGTGTTTCCCTACTTGTGTTAGCGTAGCTAACGTGATTTAGTGACCTTAATCGAATTTTCTTAGAAGCGTCATCTGCTGAGATGTGCGGCAACTAAACTAAATAAAACATTTAGTTGTATATCAGTGCGCATAGCATGGTAGAAACGTCAAAATTTTATATTAATATGATGGCGTTTATAAATTGTTCTTGCGCGCAAAAATCAAGCATTCTGTGCGCGCGAAAAGATCAAATTGAAAGTATTTTGTTGAATCCGCCGCGCCAGTTCCGCCATCTGCAGTTTAAACGCTGAGCTAACGCTTCCAAATCCCTTAGTGTATTAATCTAGTGACCTTACAAATCCCCCGGTAACAGCGCCACGCGGAGCACTCGAAAAGCTTGCAAATGAACAGGCCGGGGAGAGCCGGCAGGCACGCTAATCCAGAAGGCCGTGGTTTAAACAATTGCATATTGTTCTTTTTATTTACTTGAAGCTTACTCCCTACTAAATATACTGACTCAAGCAATTTGAGCCTTTAGGGATATTCTTGGTGATATGTTATGGTGGCTCTGCGTCATTTTCTTGTGTTTGCAACATTGTACGTTTCAGGACCAATGACATGTGTCAAACGAAATCGGGAAATTTGTGTGTCAAGTTGTCATGTAAAAGTGATAACGAATGGAAAATACGTGAGACAGCCGGTTTCGGCTGCCAAAATAAAAAAAATCAGTGTAAAACCATCGAATATTGAGTGGCTACAATCTAAAATTACTCAGGTCAATTCATTATGCCCTTAAAGTATTTAAAAATATTGTTGATAGAACTTACACATTCCTGAAAGTTTGACCATCAAGAAATAAACACGTATGCAGTTTGTGAAGTGTTCCGAGTTTAATAGTAATCTAAACATATGTTCGCCAGTGAACTGTATGTAGCACAGTTACCATGTATTAGGCGTACGATTTGATTTAACCGGTAGTTTAAAATTGATTGTGTGACATAACCTAACCATTAAACACAAAAATGCTTCCCTTATCACACAAAGACACCTCTGGCGGTGGCATAGGCACAAGGATCAAAGAAAGACTATATGGCTGGATGCGCCTCATCTTCGCCGACAGAAATTCGAGGAACTTATTTCTCTTTTTAATACTTAATTTATCGTTCGCATTCGTCGAGTTAACATATGGTATTTGGACCAATAGTTTAGGTAATACTATATGAACTGATTTTGACCGTATTTGTTTTACAAGATAATTTCTTCTAGGTTTAATATCGGATTCTTTTCACATGTTTTTTGATTGTACGGGGTTGTTGGCTGGTTTAGCGGCATCAGTAATAACAAAGTGGAAAGCCAACGACAAGTATTCTTATGGATATGTACGAGCCGAAGTAATAGCAGGATTTGTAAACGGATTGTTTTTACTCTTCATAGCCTTCTTTATCATGTCGGAAGCAGTAGAAAGAGCCATCGAGCCTCCTGAGGTACTTATAACAAATAAATAACAATGTTTGAAATAAATCACTTTTTGTTGTAGGTGAAACATGAGAGATTATTCGTTGTGTCAGTACTGGGTTTCCTAGTAAACCTAGTCGGAATTTACGCATTCCAGCATGGCCACAGTCACGGAGGTTCACATGGTCATTCACATTCCCACGGGCACGCCCACAACTCGCCAACTCGCACGGGCATTCACACGACCACAACATTGAAATAGACTTCTTGTCTAGTGGCAATTCACAAATAATGAAAGGTGTATTCCTCCACATCCTTGCTGACACTCTGGGCAGCGTCGGCGTGATCGTGTCGGCCATCTTGATGCAGATGTTCGGGTGGATGATCGCGGATCCCATTTGCTCCATGTTCATTGCTAGTTTGATAATCCTCAGTGTGCTTCCCTTAATCAAAGACTCGGTTGTGATCTTAATGCAGCGGCAGCCCATACAGCCTGGACAACATACTGCCTCAGTGCTACCAGAAGGTCATCAGCCTGGCGGGCGTGTACTCCGTGCAGGAGCCGCACTTCTGACTCTGTGCAGTGATGTGTACGTTGGTGCTATTAAATTAGAAGTGTCTAAAACGTTGACCCGAAGTATGTGGTGTCACACACGCAAATGATTTTCGCGGCGGCAGGCGTGAGGCAAATGTACGTGCAGCTGGACTATACACCGATGTGATGGCAGAGTGAAGTCTGTAGCGCTAAATTCTGCGCTGCCTGCCTGCATGCTAAGCAGTCGGCCACCAGGAAATTGATTAGATTATTTTTAAAGAGAAATAGGAAAGGGACAATTAAGAATATTTAAATACGGCCTACATTTTGTTTGTTAAAAATGGCTTGTTGGTGGAGCTCGTTTTGTATATTGTCTAGTTGACCATATCAAGAAGTGATGTTTGATGTCGCGTCATACATCTGTTTTTAACTTATTATTGAACATCTAAGGCTGCTGTTAATTTTCTTCCTGGCACATAATGGGCCGACACACATCTAACCTCACTTCATAGAACTGTCATCTGGTTCATATAAATAAACGGCTCGGAAGTTTTTGTGGCACTATTTACATTCTACAATTTGATTGTTAAAGACTTAAAATTGTTACATCGTACATAGATACTTAAGGTATAAGACTTGTACCGATAAGTATATCGTGCCAATTATTCCACTTCTTTGCTTTAACATTTTATATCACGTCAAAATTAGAACATTTTTAATTGTAAAGAAATTCCATCATTTTACAAATTTTTTACAAAATAATTTTGTTTTACATTTACAATGCAGATTAACGTAGCGAGGAGCTGTATTATGGTAAAATGTAAGAAAACAAACTGTAAGATAATAAACTTTTATTTATGTTAGGTATTGTATATTATTTATTTTTTAAGCCACCATTATACTAGTGTATTTATTATATCCATCCCTCATATAAGAAAGTACTACTCTATAATATTACATAAGCTTCAAATTTGCTTAGGGAGGATATGTTTAACATGAAGCAATCTACTTTTCCCCGCTTGGAAGAACATTTAAACATATTTTCCCTAACGGTAATCACATCACACTCAGCAAACGAAGTCTAAAACAAGCAAGATACAAAGGCCGCATCTGACGAACAACATATAAGCAAGGGAAGCTGACTTCAATTGCTTCCATGTGGCGCCCTCGACCGATGAGTCAGTGGTCTAACGAGTTACAGAAGCGTCGAGTCTGTATTTACATCGTCTATAGTAAGCGGATGGCTATTCCGAGTGCCGGGTGGAAGGAAAACATGCATGTTTCACTCCGTTATTGCACAATGACGGCATATCAATATAATAGAAACGACAGGAATGAATTACTAGGTAATATACCTAAGTACAAAGCAAGGAATAAACTGGAATACTTTAAGTCAGTTAGTGTTGCTTAAATAATTCTATAGTCTTGATCTACGGTTCTCTCGTTTGAATTAGGCTAGATTCTTGCTCGGCGTCAGGTAGTCTTCGGTCTTACTAACCTACTTTGCTATTTTGCATCTGCCTGAAAAATATAATTAAATATAATTAAATTCGTACAAAAATAATGTTATAACTGTTACATACTTGTATGGAAGTTCCATTAGTTGAATTACTACTTTGTTCCTGTAAAAACAATGTTTTTTAAGAGACTGTGTTTATACAACAAAACTTACTTTAATACAAACGTCATTTGTTCCTGCTTGTGAATGTTTTGATAATTCTGCATTCTTTCTTTGTTCGCAAACTAACTGCTCAGTTAAACGATTTACTTCCTGAAAATGGTTTGAATTAAATAAGATTTTTCAATAATTAATATAAATATCTAAGAATCTTCCAACTCTTTAAATGGAATATAAACAATCAATAATCTAATACAAGTTGCTAGCTAATAAAAGATCCTTAAGTTGTATTTAAATAATTCTTTTGTATGAAAAAATACGTTCTATCTGATGCTTTCCTCTACGGTCCCAGTATAACCAAGGCATACTTGTAAGGTCCCATCTTTTTCTCGACAAGATCAGAATACATTTAAAAGCATTAAGAGCTATAAGCTGCAAGATAGGCAAACACAAGAAGAATACGCTACACAAATACAACAAGGAATACATTTTGCCAGAGAAAATCTCAAAACCGATAATATAGAACTACTTTGGAGTGATTTTAAAAACATTATACTAAACGCTGCTGAAAAAGTATGTGTAGTAACTTGCTACAATTGTCAGATAAAACAGACGGCATGGTGGAACAAAACAATTGAAGAAGAAGTAAAAGAAAAGGCTATGGAATATATATATATATAATAATATGAGTTTATTTATTTCAATGAAATACATAAATACATAAATGAAATACATAATGTCTGTATAAGCCTATTGTTGAACATTACTGAGGTATTCCTTTAACATTCTTTTAAAACTATTTATATTATTAGCCTGTTTTATATTGATCGGTAGTGTATTGTAATCGTTAAATCCCTTATAAAATAGCGAATTCATAGTTTGTGTTAAATTCTGTTTTGTGATATATAAGTTTTGTTTATTTCGTGTGTCATGTCTATGACAGGAACAAGAATTATCAAAACACAAAGAATCAAAGTTAAGGCACAAATAAAAAAAGCAAAGGCAGAATACTGGGAAAAGTTTGGGAAGAGAATGGAAAGGATAACGAAGGAAATGGAAAAATGCTATTTCGCATAATTAAAGGATTAAAAAAACTGTAAAGGGCTTTACTTAAAACTTCCCTCGTCGACATTGTGACACTAAATAATTTAAAAATCAAATTAAATTAGGAGTAAAAATATTTTCACGTTTCTAATAAATTAAATACATTTTCAAATAAAAAAAGATGTATCCCGCTGGACGCTGGAGTTTGAAACACGTTACATCTGCAGCTCTGCAGATCGCTTGATCCTAACCGCATATCCACAGCGAAATTCCAACTGTGCTACCGAGTCGCTTCCAGGTACGTCCGGCGTGCGCATCTGTTGAACATCACGGTGTTATGGTTGAAACATTTTTACTCTTTTGTGACATTATCCTTTATCAGTTGAGTCTTATTTTTGGCAAATGTAAAGCCTGACCTATGTGAAAGTTATTACTTCCTTTTATTTCAAAATTACCACAAAAATAAACAAAATTTTATTTTTTTAAGGTGCTCACTCTGTATATATTTGTATGAAATTGTACCGGTTTCCATACGAGATAGATATGTAACATGTATGCAAAATATTGTCTTCTCTCTACCGAGAGAACTAATTGGAGAACACTAAGAGCAAGAAAGTTAAACTGACATCTGCTATATAAAGAAACCAAAAACAGCATAAGAATTGAACAGGCAGATACACAAGAATTTATAAGCCACAAAGGAGTGAGACAAGGAGGGACCCTAAGCCCTTTACTCTTCATAGCGGCGATGGATGAAATAGCCAAAGTAGTGAATAACAGAACGAGTAAGACCAAAGAGAGCAACATTAGGAGTCAGAAACTAGTATGTGTCAAAGTAGGTGAGTTTATGCTTGCAGATGATCTAATACTAATGGCAAACACAAAAGAAGATCTCCAAAATAGTATCGATACATGAAATGAGAGTTGAAAGCCGCCGGCGTGCAAATCAACATAAAGAAAACTGAAACGATGCTGATAGCAAGAGAACAATAAAAAATGGAGTTGAAGATAGAAAATAAAAACATTAAACACACCACAAAATTGAAATGCCTCGGGGTCACACTAGATCGAGATCTGAATAACAGACTATGAGTAGCGGAACGTTGGAGAAAGTGTTTATAGGAAAAAATAAGGTATCTAAAGAGACAAGAGTGAGAATATATAAATCAGTATACAGTGTGTCCAAGATAAGGAGGGCCAGTATGGGGATCTCGGTAATTGTAAGAGATACAAATTTGGTTAAATGGGAAGAAAGTTGCGCAATTAAAGGAATAACAAAATTACGCCTAGAAATCCTTGATATGATTTTTTGTTTTTGAATTATCTCAAAAAAAACCGAATTTTTGGATTTTCTATTTTATTATATTCTGGCGTTAATATTAAAGTTAGAGCGAAACTGATTAAACTTCTTTGAAGCAGCTTTTAGTGGACTTAATGATTGCTTTATCAAATTTTTTATCCGACGTTTCGTCTTCGAGAAACCATCATCAACTTAATTTTTTTAAATACGGTCCTGGTTTTTTGATGCCAAATTTGTGAAGTCCTTTTTATTCTCAATTCAACAATGTAACACATGTTATGGTTTAATTACGTTTCGAGCTTTTTTTTGATCATCACCGGAAAATTTTTAAGATACGGCTCTGCATTTCTCATAATTTTGTAAAAATAAGTTCACACAGTAAGTTAGGCGTTTTATGATGCCGTTAAAATATTGAAATGCACATCATAATGTCATAATTCTGATACCTTAATCTAATAACCAACCAATAACTATTAACAATAAATAACAAATAAATGAACAAAAGATAGACGGAAAGAATAACAAAACGAACATCGAAACAATTTAATATGTATTAAATTTACAGAAGGTATTCAAAAAGGTTGCCATCATTCTCTAAGCATAAATAACATCTTCTAACTGTAGAATCTAAAACATTATTCAGCAATACTGGCGTTATACTTTGAAAGGCTTCAAGAACCAATCTTCTAAGTTCTTCTTCTGTTTCAAAGTTTCAAAACTTTGAATACCTATTACATTGTTTTGATGCTCGTTTTTTTATTCTTTCTGTCTATCTTTTGTCATTTATTTGTTGTTTATTGTTAATAGTTGTTGGTCGGTTATTAAATTAATGTATCAGAATTATGACATTATGATGTGCATTTCAATATTTTAACGCCATCTAAAACGCCTAACTTACTGTGTGAACTTATTTTTATAAAATTATGAGAAATGCAGGTCCGTATCTTAAAAATTTTCTGGTGATGATCAAAAATAGCTCGAAACGTAATTAAACCATAACATGTGGTACATTGTTGAATTTAGAATAAAAGGACTTCACAAAATTAGCATTAAAAAACCAGGACCGTATTTAAAAAATGAAGTTGATGATGGTTTCTCGAAGACGAAACGTCGGATAAAAAATTTGATAACGCAATCGTTAAGTCCACTAAAAGTTATTTAAGGAAGTTTAATCAGTTTCGCTCTAACTTTAATATTAAGGCCAGAAAAAAATAAAATAGAAAGTCTAAAAATTCGGGTTTTTTGTGATAATTCAAAAACGAAGAATCATATGAAGGATTTCTAGGCATAATTTTGTTAGTCCTTTAATGCGCAACTTTCTTCCCATTTAACCAAATTTGTATCTCTTACAGTTACCGAGATCCCCATACTGGCCCTCCTTATCTTGACACACTGTATATCCCACCTATTATCTGCGGAAGTCAGGCATGGACTCTTACTAAGGTAAAAAAAAAAGAATACAAGCGAGCAAAATGCGCTATTTAAGAAGAATATGTGAATAACAAGAAAGGACAGGATAAGAAATAACGAAATAGGAGACAGCCTAAAGTACAACCCCTAATAAACACCATATACAGAAGACAGCTACGCTGGTTTGGTTACCTATGTAGAATGGAAAATAACAACGTAGTGAAACGAATTTGGGAAATAGGTACAGACAAGAAACGGAAGAGAGGCAGACCAGCTACCACATGGAATGAACAATTGATAAAGACACTAGAAGATAGAGGGACCACCTGGGAAGAAGTGAAGAAGCAAGTAAGGAACAGAGCATAATGAAAAAATTGCAACCTCGACACCTGCGGGTACAAGAGAACAGATTAAGTAAGAGTTCTTCTCAACTTAAATGTTTTTTCAAGGAACTGGATGAATCTATTTCCTTGCAATATAACAACTACATGGAAAGAAACGTAAAATGCGCATGGTTTTTATGTCACAAAGATGCTTTAGTTGTTATTTTATGTGTCACTAGTACATAAGTCCATCTTCGTTAAGCGTACCAACTGTATGTGTGTTTACCATGACCTTTCTTATGAGACGCCTACTTATTCCATTATTATTTAAATTTTGCTGTGGACAGGGCGATGACAAATCCAGCTTAAGTAGTAGGTGTATAATAAATCCATTCGTAGATAAATTACTACCAATTGCAAATTTATTTATATTCGAACATAAAAAAAGTAAACTTTAATGAAAATTTTTTGCAATCATGCAGAAAAGTTGATTTTTATGGACGTAATTATAGTCTAAGAGCCACCGACAAAAATAGTTACGTCATTTCATTAAGAAAATATTTCATCTTATTATACTCTCTTAACGTCGCTGATAATTAATTCGAAAGTCTGCCTTGTTTTAGATGGTGGCAGGAAGTAGAGATATATCACTGCCTCCTACACTTACAAGCCATGCTGTTGGAGATTTGGCAACGCTGTTGGTTGACCAATTTTTGTACTGTTTATAAAAACGTCTGTTCAAATGTGGCGTGTAAGTAAATATTAATATGTTGGACTGCTTTAAGTTTCAAGAAATACATTTATGTATATTGCTGTACTGTTCGTGATAAGTGAAAGTAAAATTGCTGCTTGAATTTATGGGTTTTTATTAAGTATTTCACTGAGGTAAGTAACAATCTAACCTCATTTTTAGGGCATTTCTTGTAACTTTTAATTTTATATTTAGAATGCCACGAACATGCTGTGTACCAACTACAACAATACCTTATAAGAAAATCGTATGCAAACTATAACAACATTGTCTTTTCAATGAACGAGATCCGAAAGAAAGCATCGCTTCGTGCTACAGCACGAGAACGTTGGACCCCAAGAAAAAGTGCTGTCATGGTGAAATACATTTTAATGGAAAAGAAATTTGAAACGTTAGAAATGAGAGTGCTGATCTGCAGAACTGTTGCTGCATTACCCTTGATTAGCTGACAATGCTGTCCCAAGTGTATTTCTAAATTTACCAACATATTTGTCGTCAAAAGCGCCTCAGAAAGGACAAATCCTGAATGTAGAAGAAGACAAGTATTGGAAAGACATGCACAAAAAGTGAAAATGTTTTTAAATGACATCAGCAGTTTTTAGAAGTTTATGGAACAATTTACATCACACAAATTTAGATGTTATCGAGCAGATTAGTTTATTATGTTCAAATAAGATTATTTACAGCAGTAGCACCATAGTTTTTGCATATATGTTCCACTCTCAATCAGCAGTGGTGTATAGAAAGTTACAAACTTTAAATAATTACAGAAATGTTCTTTTATCTATGGGTTACATAGGTTAAGTTGTTTTATTTTTATAAATATACTGTTACATGTTTGTATTACTCGAGTATGTAAATAAATTCACAATTATAGAAGCTATCTTTAGTTAATTACAGAGTAAAATATGATAAATAGTAAAACTGTGCTCTTTAAAGCAAAATTATTTCAAATTGGAGTATTGTAATTTAGGACCACCAACTACCAGAGATGCAATGTTGTCAAGTCTAACAGCATGGCTTGTAAGTGTAGGAAGCAGTGGATATATCTGTTTCTTCCTTAGAACAGAAAATAGACAGGAAGCCGCATTTGTAAGAAATCGTGCGACCGCGATGGGTTTTCAAAATGGCGGATGGTTGTTTCCTTTTGGCAATGGCGTATCATATCGAGAGGGTGCATGTGCAGCAAACAATTTCAACAGTGCACTTTACACTATGTTATTTATGACTACATGTGATTTTGTGTGACTTCAGTAACTGTCTGTAATTTAAATTGCTTCTCAGATTGTGTGGTTACAAATAATGACCCCATTATACGTTCCCTTCTATGCCCATGACTATTGTTGTGTACAAGTACGTATGACAAGTGACATGTTCAGAGAAATTATCTCTCTATTTGAAGTGAAAAGTAATATTAATACTTACTGATGGAATGTAATGCCCAAAGTCCTGGTATTTGGGGTCTGAGAACAGCCAAAATTAGTCTCAAACTAACTAAAACCCACAATTGTCAAACCGGTATCACACCTCATTAGTCATACATGGGTTTTCAAAATGGCCGTTTCCGTCGCCTAGATGTTACAGCCAAGTTAAAAGAAATGCGCCTTCCTGTCTATTTTCTGTTCTAAGGTTTCTTCTCTTCCTTCAGAAAAATATGTTTAGTTATGTGAAACTGACTTGACAAAATGTCACGTATCCTTTTTAAATTAGGTTATAATTTTTGATCTTTGACAAACATTTTTAGCTAGGTATAAGTGTATTTATGAAATGTCGAAAATTATAACCTAATTTTAATAAATATAAGTACCTGATATTTTGTCAAGTCAGTTTCACATAACTAACATGACCTACTGGGGATACTTTTCCCAAGGACCATAAGAAAATGAAATACCGAGATCGAATAAATTGTAATAAAAGTCGCCTGTGATACTTGTATGTTGGACAGTTCTGAAGGTGATTGTTGGTAGCACTGTCAGTCTACGTCAAATTCGAGGTTGTCAGGTTCGGTTTTGTGTCAAATATCAAACAAAACCTAACCTGCTAACCTCGAATTGGACATAGACAACAGTGTTACCAATAATACACTTCAGTACTGCCAGATACGTTTATTTTATCTGTCATCTCTACCACTTTGCGCCCCTGCTGCAGCTTTCTCCACCACCGGAAACCAGGCAGACATCCAAATCAATTATCAGCAATGTTAAGAGAGTATAATAAGATGAAATATTTTCTTAATGAAATGACGTTACTATTTTTGTTGCTGGCTCTTCGTCTATTAAAGCTTTAAATTAGGTTTCGTTTCCTTAAGATCTTTAATACTACGAGCCCTAACCACTATACAGGGTGTTAATTAAGTACGTAGACAAACTTTAAGAGGCGATTCCTTGATCAATTCTAAGATAAAAAGTTCATACAAACATGGGGCCTAAACGGCTTCCTTTTCAAGATACAGGGTGTTGAAATTTAAACAAAAATTACTTTTTTTTCAAAAATCTGGAAAACGCCTAGAGGTATTGTAATGAAACTTGGTGTATATTAGTATTTCATAAAGTGGCATTGTTTGGTCAAAATAAATGTAATTTATTTCCACCAGTGGCGTGCATCGGGGCCACCGCAGCTACCTTATTTCAAAAAAATCTGGTACGCCACTGTTTTTTAGTCAATACGACAAGTTTTTTAGCTTTATCCATTGAAACTATACAAAAGATGTATCTTTTATTTTTTTGATAGAATAAACATTTTGCGAGAAAAATGGAAAAATCTGTAACAGCAATTTCGTACATTGGACGTTAATGGGACCTAAACGGCTTCGTTTTCAAAATACAGTTTAAGGAAGCTTTTAAAAAATGTTATTTAATAAAACACAATCTTACAATAGCTACAAAACTTTTTTCTACAAAACAGTGGCGTATCAGATTTTTCTAAAATAATGTAACTGAGATCGCCCCGATGCACGCCACTGGTGGAAATAAATTAAATTTATTTTGACTGAACAATGCCACTTTCTGAAATACTAACCTACACCAAGTTTCATTAGAATACCTCTATCCGTTTTCCAAATTTTTGAAAAAAACTGTTTTTGTTTAAACTTCAACACCCTGTATCTCGAAAACGAAGCCGTTTAGGTCCCATGTTTGTAGGAACTTTTTATCTTAGAATTGATCAAGGAATCACCCCTTAAAGTTTGTCTACGTACTTAATTAACACCCTGTATATTCGGCCATTTAATAATTTTACTCTACTAACGTAAAACAGTATTTGTGAGTGGACGGAGAACAATTAAGGCACCGCATTTGCGGATTAAGGATTAAGGATTTCGAAGATTTCGTATCATGTTTTAACGAAAAGAAAATGTTGTACCTTAATTGTTTTTTGTTCAATCATAAAACTCTGTTTTTACGTGAAGGAAATAAAATTATTGGAATGGCCGAATATATAGTGGTTAGGGCTCGTAATATCAAATCTATTTTACTATATGAATGTGAAACTTCGGTGTTGTTATAGACTCTTATTAACCACATTCATTTTAGTATCGTTAAGAGGTTCATTACCGCACTCAGTGCACTTTTTTTATATAAAAAATATATCGAACCAGAGTTTATTGATGAAGATAAAATATTGAACAATACACGTTTGGCTTATGGCACATAACGAAACTCGTTTGATTGCCGCAAAACTCGGCTCACCGCCTCGTTTTGGCAATCAAACTCGTTTGGTTAAGATGCTCATAATCAAACTTGTATCGTTAATATCTATTACAGGTTAAATAAAACATATCGTGTCATAAAATGTAAATATAATAAAGATATGTCGGCTGCTACATTAAAAACCTGCTGTGTATAGCAAATTTTACGTCAATTTCTGTTCTTGCATATTCTGTTATCAAACCTATTTCTTGGTTTTTGCCATTTGAAGCCTATTTCCTTGTACAATCTATTTAGGGAAGAAACTGAATGTGATTCTTCAACCAAGCATTTCTTTAGGCTTTCCATGGTTACAAATTCTTTAGCTACATACATTTTATATATAGTGTCCCTGGTAGACTTCTTGACTGCTTCGTCGACTTCCGTTTTTGCATTCTCCACTTTCTAGCTCTCATATTTTCACTAAACAATGTGTCGCCATTGTACCTTGTCTTCCTTTAATTTATAAATTGTGCTCTGAGAGACACTTAACGCAAAAGAAGCACGGCGAACAACGCTGGAGGGTAAAACTGTTGGTTATTTTTAATATTGTAGTACTCTTCACCAAAAAACACATAACATTCAAAATTAATTCTTGTGACTGCTCCTTATACCGCATGTCCAATGGGCCTTTTTATTTTCAGTTTTCTGTTCAACCAATTTAGGTCTAATTTAGGGTTTATTACCCTTATCTCAATAACTTACGCTGAAAATATAATCTGACAGATTAGAAACGTCAAATTTTAAAATTAAGTTTTTAATCGACATGCATTTTTTTCGAATTTCTTCCATTTCACCTATTTTACTAAAGATGAACAGTAACAGACAAAAATCACGTGACTCCAAATGTGTATAATTTTGATTATACTAATAGATAACAAGATGCAAGTATTTTTCAATAGATGCTTACGCAGAATTAATGAGGATCAGCAGACGAAAATGAAATTGGATCGGCCACTATCTAAAACGAGAACGATCAAATGTTACATTCTTCATATAAAATTTTATCCAAATCGATTAATAAACAAAGAAGATAGAAGCATGGCCCTGGTCTCATTGTCACCCGGTATACTGTATGTGAAATATAAAAGAAATAGAGAAGGTAAGGACACAATACAAGTAGAAGATTAAGCTTCCCAAGCTGCAACGATATTTAATTAACTTGGAACTACTGGATTGAGAAAAAAAAGTGAAGGATACAGGAGACAATAGAGCATATCATGCGAATAAGTTATTAAAAAATTAAAAATTTTTAGAGAAAATGATATGACCATTGTGACATACACATTGGAAACAAAACCATTCATAAAGAAGAAGATTGGAAATAAAATATTAAGGTTATTACTGTGTTCAATAAGAGCATAAAAGTATGATGAAGCGTGAAATAGAGAACGAAATTGGAGGCAAAGATATAGTATGATTCATAAAGGCCCAGAAACCAAATGCTTTGGGCATGGTATGACTAGTATAAGAGATGAAGCATTAAAGAGGATAACCCAATGGAAATTACTACGGTTATTCTGTTACTTGCTCGTTATTGCAAAATAGGCAGAGCTCAGTTTTTGAAAAATCGTCAAATACATATACACTAACACCCGTATGCATAGTCGTACGCCATCGACTCGCTGGAGCTTCATTATGAATAGTATGTTGGTGGCACTGTATGTCTATGTCAAATAAAATGTATTGAAATTTAATATATCGCGCAATTACGCGCTACATCAATTCGACGGCCGAAAAGGCGATAAGGGAATTCTATCCGCTCTGCGCAAAGTAGCGCTGAAGAACTGATCGCGTCGTTCCCTTTCCATTTGAAGCGGGAGCAAAAGTGCCGATAGCGCCGCACGAAGAAGCTATAAAAGGAGACCGCAGTACCAGTCCCTATCTGCTTTCGAGAATATCCTCATCTTGAGATTACCTGACTTGTCCTGTTCCCAATTCCTCTCGTTGCCTACATTCCCATTCCGTCCTGACAGCGCTTACTGTCTCGCGGAATAAACCCTCAACCCTTATCCAGTAGGCACTAAGAGAGATGACAGTGCTTACTGTCAGCCTAAAGTAGCCTTAACTTACCCGTAGTTCACCCGACCAGACCACCTTTATTTATCTGTACCAATTTAATTCCCGAACGCAAATGTAAGCGCATCCAGAAAGGCAATACTTCAAGAAACTTAATTTGGTAACGTTAAAGCACGCAGAGTTTTCCATCGCCATTGCTACAGGCGAGTAGCTACCACCTCCAGATTGTTCTACGAGAAGCTCACCTGGTGAACCTGTTCCAAACGCCTGAAAACGCCGTCCAGAAACTTGGCGCCTGTGCCTGTCTACAGCGAGTTCACCGCCATCCGAATGCAGAAACGTTGCTTATCGGTAAAAAACCAAAGGTTTTCTACCTGCTGGACTGAAAGCCGCTCTGACCGCCCATGATAGCAGCAGTTCCCAATGCAGGCTTCCAAAAACCAGGTAAAATCTAAACTTGCTAATTACTATGGCAAATTACAGTTGCCGGTCTCTGTCAACAATACAATGCCGGCGGTCAAATCTGAGAGTACAAGAGAGCTAAGAGACCCATTTTCTCAAGCAGTGACGTGTGTGCTGATTGCCCGAGTCGTACGACCTACCTGGCCCCTTTTCTGGAGGATTCGGCGTGCGTCCTGGCGGATCGTCCCCGACGAGTCCGTATTACGCTTCGGCATCGTGGGTTGCGACACAGACTAGGAAGTCAAACACAACCCCAGGAGCATTTATTGCCTATTAATCCTATGCAACTAGCTAAAAACATTATTCGTTATTCTGGTAATTATCTGATGTTTTTACTAATCTATCATATATTCGAGGGAACGTATTTCTCAGACTTTGAGCTTAACCTGAGGTATAATTTTGGCGCCCTTAGTGAAGGGGTTGAAATGTCACAATTTCTTGCATTCCAATGATTGTGTGGTTGATTATGTAGAAAAGTTTATTTGCTTTGCTCACTCTTGTTTTGTACCTCTTTATCTATTTTTCCATATTTTGATATGACTGTACCCAAGCAGTCATAACTTGCTACTTCTAGTGTCCTGTCATGTATTCTTATTTCTTCTCCTTGCGGTTCTTGCTTCTTTGAGATACTCATTATTTCACTTTTCTCCTCATTTATCTTTAGACCTTTGCTCTCTATCTGTTTCACAGTCGTTTAAAATTTCTTGTAACGCTCTTCTGCTATTGGCCAGTAGTACATTGTTTGCATAGACCAGGGTCTGTAGGTAGATTCATCTCAAGTTCTAATTTCCTATTTTTGTTTTTCTTGTGTATGTTTTGCACTACTTGACTATTTTATCCATTAGTATTATCACAGAATAAACACCTAACGGACTCAGAAGCGACACTCACCGTGGTGTATTTGATGTTCAGAGTTGCCGGTTTCAGCTATGGCGGCCATATTGAAAGAGAGTAGATCAAGAATAATATGTTAGTGGCACTGTAAGTCTGACAAATTCGAGGTTAGCAGGTTAGGTTTTGCGTCAGTCTGCGTCGCATATGAATGAAGTTAGGTCAATACATGCAAGCAAAATGAACTATGTGTGATGGTGCTCAAATTATATTACATTTGCGTCACACATCAGTGAAATTAGTTAACTACTAGGTTAATTACACACACGGTACCTGTGTATCGAGGCGCCAAGCATCAGGCAAGTTGGTAGCTAGCGGACTGCTAGCCGTGACGTCGGTTCGAATGAAAGCGTGGGAGTAGAAGATATCACCAGTGGAGATTCCGCCAACGTGGCGAAGTATAGGTCACGTCTCCCTCGAGACGAAGTAACGATAAGACTGCAAATTGGTACAACCCTGTTGTTAGGATCCCCGGTTTTGAGTAAAATGCCTAGCTTGATCCAAGGCTGACGGTCATCGGCATTCACTAGCTCCCAACGCACACTCACCTTGGCAAAAGCCAGGGAAGGCACCTCTCGCTTCGACGACTCGTCGCGAAGTCCCGACCAAGCGTATATTTAGGCGGCAAAACGCCTGACCCTGTCTGTCGCTACAGACAATCAGCATACAGATTGTCTCGCCTGATGAGCACGAAGCCCGTCGGTGCGAGAGAGATCGACTAAAGATATTGATTTTTAGGGAAAGGTATCTTGCTCGCTTTTACAGCTAGTGTTTTTAAATAAGCAGAAACTGAACGTTCTTGCATGTGATGAAATAAACCAGCTGCACTCACGACGATGTAAAGATTTGCGCGAAATGTCAGACTGTTAAATGAAGCTAAAAGCTACGGGCGTACCAACTTTAGGATTTTAAATGCAAAATAGCGAAAATGTTCTGCGGTGAACTAGGGCTGAACCTGAACCTAAATACAGGAGAGATCGTAAACTTTGTACGAAACTGTACGAAATGGTTATGTAGCTATAAGAATTACAGAAAAATTAAAATGGCCTGACAAGGGCTGTGGTTGCCTCTCCTTTAAGGGTGCAACAGTTACGTACGTGCGTTATTCTTGCTAATATCATTAAGTTTAGAATGCTGCCTTTGGAATCTGCTACTTGTTGTTTTATGTGCTCTTTCTTTGATTATGTGACAAAGTTTTAAGTTTAACCTGATAAAAATTATTTGTACATTTTTGCAATTATTCCGGATAATCCGAAAATTTTTACGGAAATTTCGCTTATTATTTCCGTAAAATGCCAAAAATTACTGCAAATTCCCTTTGATAAAAAAAATCCCGGTTGCCTAAGAAATTCCCGCATATTTCCCGCATTCTCAAGGGCACTTTCAAATTCCCGTATAATTCCCGGTTTTCCAGGAGTTCCCGGTTGCTAGACACCCTGATAAAATAGATATCAGCCTCGCTCTCTGTGTTAAGCAAGTCATGGAAGTGTTCGAGCTAATTGTTGTAGATGTAATATACTGCGCATGATCCTATACATAGTTTTATTCAATCTCTTCGAGTTTTGGACGAGTTTGGAGATGGAGAATGGTTTCGTTTACTCATTTAGAGTATCGGCTTGTTCCGGATTTGTGGAAATTGTCCTTTAGTTTCCTTTTGAGCTTTTGCTGCCGAATGAAGTCTTTGGTGTGATCTGCTGCTGCGATTGGTTGTTTCAGCTGTTGTTAGATTTCGTTTGAGGTCTCTGTTGGGGAACATTATTTTCTCGTTCTTCCCCCCTTGCTGTAAAGTCTAGGGTGGTTGGTTGGGCATTTGTAGGATAGGTCACTGTAGAGAAGTTAGGTTATCTAGTCTCTTCTCCCGTTAGCACTGGAGTAGCTGTAGTTAGTTCTGAGTTTAGGTTGAGTTAGAACCTTGTGTCCTGCACTGTCTATTTTGGTTAGGTGCCGTTTGCGTTTGTTGAGGAATTTTGGATTGCTCGGCACTTTTTACTTTTGATGGAATTGGGTGAATGTCAGTGACTAGTTAAGTGGTAAGCTTAGGTTCCGTTTCGCGTTCTTTCCTTCCGATCTTTACCTATCCCGTTTCCTTTTCGTCTAGAGTCTGTGATGGTGATATATTGCTTTCCTGTTGTCCAAGTGTTTGAGATAAAGGCTGTAGGGGCCTTTGTCCCCTCCCTACGCGGTGTGGGAGGGACCCTCAACCAGTATGTCTGGTGAGCGGGATAAATGTGACTGCCTGTCGCTTCACTGATCTTCTTCGGATCCTCTTTTCCCGGGGTTACCTTCTCCTCTTTGTCAAAAGAAGAATCCTGATCGTTCTTTGTGTTTATTGTAGTCCCAATTTGGTCTAGCAGTACCTCAACTATGCAGGTTCACTTCCGCCTCGGGAGTTTGTTTTCATAGGAAGTTGTCAAAGGGGAGGTACTTGTGGAGATATGGGGTGATTTTGAGGGGTTCTTGGGATTGGAACTTCTTCGCGATGGGTTGTTACGGCTGTTCATCGACGCAGTTTTTCCATCCATCAGCGACGAACAGTCTCGATTCCTGTCGTGGGGTCGGTCTGGTCTCGAGTTCCTCCTGGACTCACTGCCGTCTTCACAGATAGTTGCTATATTGTGGTGTGGGTTTGGGTTTTCATTTGTGATTGTTGGCGGGATTTTTCTCATCTGGGTTATGACCCGTTTTGTTTTGATCGGGCTCTCTTGCGTACTATTATCAATTTTAGTGTAGAAACAGTTCTGTGGAATTTTCTCTTCTGGTAAGGGGGGAGTAGTTAAGATTCATTTGCGCCAACTTCCAATTTCGCGTTCTGTAGTATTCATGTCACATTGTTACGCATCTCATTTTGCAAACAATACTACTAACACAAATACAATACAATAAACAACTAACTATTAACAAACATGATATAACATAATGCAATATCATGTATTATATGTGGATATATCAGCTTAAAGCTGCCTTTCTACCTCCAATAATAATAATAATAATAATCTCCTGGTGTGGATGTCTGTGCCGTTTGTATTTCCCGCGCTACGCCACGCCCCTTTCTTGGCCTCGCGTAGATTAAGTTCTAAGAATTGGCATCTGTTTCAAGACGTGTTCTCCTCCAACCTCGCTGGTGAAACGAGAAGATGCCGAGGCAGCAGTTAGAATTTCGGAGGATTAATTTTGGGCTGCTGTTAGTTTTGATGGTGTTTATGTGGGAGTGGATTTTCCTAGTTCCCGAATTTCGATATGAGGGAAGCTCAACTCCCATGCTGTTGGCAGAATTTCCACGCTGCCACGTGTTTCGCAAATTGTCTGGAATTTTGTCCAAGCACCTTGTGCCAGAGAGCCGATTTGAGGCTTTAGCTACAGCTGGTTTTCGCTTGCACGTGCGTACGTTTCATGCACTGCTATTTTTCTGGATCTCCGGACCCGGTTTGACCCCTACTGTAGATGCTGTTTGAGCGCAGGAGAGGATCCAACAAGAAAGCTTACCTTCAGGTCTGATTTGTCCCAGTATCGCACAGTGAAGTCCCCTCTGAGCCACCAGCTTCTGTCCGCCCAAATTTGGGCCCAAACGATTACGAAAATTGTGACATCATTCGGCCGTGAGTTCACACCTGAAATCGGCACTCACCGGATTTGCCGCTGTAAGCTTTGCCTGTTTTAATATGTGCATTACGGTTATTGCTTTATTGGTGTATTAAAAACTGTGAGTATTAATTGTAACATTTGTTAAATATAATTAGTCGTAGCAAGTAATATTGTGGTCAACTACGATTCTGATGGTGGATCTATATTGTGATATTTATATGTATTGTTATCCTGAATTTTTGATAATTATACTGTGATATTTGCATTTTGGCTTTATTTGTTACTACGACCTATATTTGAGTTGATATTCCTTTTCAGTTTTATTGTGCTGCCTGAGTTTTTGCATTCTCGTTTGAATGCCTGGATACACTTGCCGTTATTTGATTAAAAAAACCGTTGGCGGCCTTTTTGAGCTTTTAAAGAACTGAACATTCCGTCTCCGAAACTAGCTGGTCAGCCGGCAATTGTATCCAAGTAATCACTTTATGTATTGGTTTTAAAAGATTAGCCAACGGAGATTTTTATGATAATAACTGACTGTGGATAACAAAAAACTGTGGTCACCAAAAGCCGCCACTAAATTTTGGTGGCTTCGGTCATACGTCCACAAACATCTATTATAATATAATTGTAGAAAATTATTGTCCACAAAACATTCCACGACATTTCTATAATGTTTAATAGATGACAAATAACTCGAAAAAAACATCAAACCTCTCAAAGTTGTAACCGGAAACTGTAAAAAAAAGAGCTTCCAATTTATGCAAATGTTTTTGTTTTTATTGGCATCCATAGCCTGCTAATAATTAACAGAACGGACCTCACACCTCGTACTTAGAACAAGGGAAAGGTACAGCTCGAAGCAGAATAGGTGGTGGGATCATTAACACAAGACTTGAAAGTAGTGGGGAATAAAGAAATGGAGAACAGTGAAGAACAGGAAGATCTGGAAAAAAATTACATAAAAAGCTGTAGAAACAAGAATAAGTACAAATAATTAATCCAACTTAAGCAATGGATTGGCATCATAAGATGGAGCTACAATCCACTAGGATTGAGCAGTCCTGAAGAAGAACAAGAAAGTAAAACAATCTATTTCGGTTTACGAGTTAAGAAATGTATAACAAATATACATGTGAATTTTTAGGTTATGCGATGGTTTTGAAAATGCTAATTAACTGGTTCAGAGCTTTACTGAACGTAAGTAGAATGCTTAATCGTTTTCGATCACTCTCTATATTATATTTTTAATTTTAATGTAATAAAAGCATCCAATTTACAATTTTTATACCTTCTATCAAATTACTTGTATTAGGCAATTTAAAGATTCACCTATATTCCATTTTAATATAACTATTTACTTGAAAGCGATAATTTGAGTTTTTACATGCACTATTTTTTATTTTACCTCAGACAGCCTTTCTACAACAGCCGTATCGGCATACGACGATGCTTTGCTCTTCAGCGATTCATACGCCTCAGTCATTTTCTGCTTCCCCTCGTGCTCCGCACTAAGTTTTAACTCTAACTGTTCTACTTTTGTCTGGAGCTGAAAACAAATACCTTTAATTACAGTTTAAAACAATCTACAAAGACAAGCGGCTACACAGATCTAAAATATTTGCTATTTACAGACGCGACTGAGATTGGACTGATGCAAACATCAGCCCTTTACTGTCACAAAAGCGAGCAAGGCAATTTTGTACAGACACGCTGAGAGGCGCAGATATGAAGAAGTTAAAAGCGGCAGGATTTAGTGCAGATCTAGCTTGCGAAATTTAACGTGGTTACATAGGTGTCGGTTAAATTTCCAAGCTAAGGCCTACTGTACCTCATCTACTATCATAGGCAGTGACTTTTCAATGCACTGATAAGCAAAATGAACGCCTTGACTATCGGGGGTTTGGGGCTCCGACACATTTACACTTATCTGTGTTAATAAAACTCACGTTGTAATTGAATGCAAAAAAATTTTAGGTTAAGGAAAACAACCAACCTCCGACGAAAACTGCTGCTTTAAGGCATCGATCTCGGACTCCTTTGCCTTCAGCTCCTTTCGCCAGTGAATTTCTTCTTGTTCTATGTGATTTTGTAACTTCTTAAGGATTCCCTCCTGTAATACAACTTTGCTTAGAATTTTCCTTTTGATTTGTGTTGGAAAAACATGCACTCACCGTGTCATCAATTATAGTTTTATAATGTTGAACTTGAGCCTGCAATTTAGTAACTTCTGGCTGACTATCTTGCGATTTAAGATTCTCTAAACCAGCGGTGTGCTTTTGAATTTCTTTTTCTACACTTACAAGCCACTGCTCGTGGGGCAGGTTGTCGGCAATTTGAATATCTGGGAAAAGCCTCTGAATAAATTTCTTTTGTGACTGTTGTTCTTCCACGTACACCCTTGACACGATCTCCTTAAATATAAAGAATATATTTAAGCTACAAACTCATTAATGTTTTTTTTAGAAAAATGGAAAGTGATGAAGCGCAAGCAGATTTTAGGGCAAAAGCTAGTTAGAGCGACTTACATCTGCATTAACAGCCGGCACTTTAGCTGAGTCCAAAGTCCTGCTCTCGGCAGCTTTTAAGGCGTCCATCACTTTCCAATTCTTTTTGCGCAACTCCTAGACGAAGCACTAGTTAAAACAAAGCGGAAAATCTAAACTCCTGAGGACTTACGTTATTTTTATTCTTCTGCTCATCCAGTTCACTTTGCAGCTGGCTCACGGTGTGATTTGACGCATCTAAATCAGCGGAGTATTTCTTTTCGGCATACTGAAGCTCGGATTTGACGGATGACAGCTCGTTCTGCAAGTTCAGCAATTCTTCTTTGTGAGACTGATTCTCCTGGGCAATGCCGTTTGCCTTCAGAACTTGCAACTCTGACTTTTCTGCTTGTACATCTCGCAATTCAGCTTTGAGCTGAGAAAATTAAAATTAAATTCATTAATTACAAACTCTTATACAAAAGTAGAGGATATTCTAAATTCCCTAAATATTTGTTTTATTAAAGTTATGCCAACTTAAATTTAGGTTAATCAATGTTAAAATTGGTCGTAATCATTGTAATATTCTGTATCTATAAGATAGGAATGCGAAACATGGCGATCTTATTAACAATAAACAATATGAGATTTGTTTAATTAAAGAAAAATGTAGCAGCCTGAAAGCTGTTCCTGTACAATCAACTTTTCCAAATTTTGGTTGGTTTAGATTAACAAATCTCTCATGTTTCTTTATAGCAATATTTATTCAATTACTACTAGTACACAAATTTTATTTTTTTTTGCTTTGTTATGAGTGAATTATTAATATAATAAAACAAAAAGATCTTCAATTACATTTTTACAAAAGAATATAAATCTAATATTAGATTTGCAATTACATAGTAGAGTGAAAGAAGAGCAGAGGGCAAAAGTAGTGGAGGCTATTTTGCAAGTTGGAATTACAAATCAGAGAATGGATTTTAGGCAAACTGCATACAGCAGACGCTCGATAATGTGAACAAATTCAAACCAAGTGTGTTCACATTGTTGAAATGTTTACATTAGCGAGCGTGATTTTATTAATAAACAAATTATTAAAAGAAACGTTTAATAACACAATAAAAAACAAAACACATTATGACAGCAATAAGTAATACACATTTTTAATGAGAAGAAAAATAAGCTGCTAATTTATTCTGCATAAATTAGCGCCTCTGTTGAACAATGACTAAAATGAAATGCAAACGCATCATAAACACCCATCCGTTCGACTTAGCTGTGTCGCAGAGGAGAATCCCCTAAATCGGCGATCAAGAACTGTTTGTGTTATCAAACTGTACAGGTTGTTTATGTTATCGGGCCTTCTGTTTGATCCTATAGTATAAATTGTGTTTACATTAGCGCAATTTTTACATTATCCGGTGCTCGACTCTTCATTAAATAATGCATATTTTAGCAGTTGCATGCATATTATAGCATGAAATTATAATTTTGTTGGTGAAAATCGCCTGAGATTGCTTTCAGATATTCGGAATGTAAAAAATAACGTGAAAGAGGTATTTATTCTTGTTAACATAGAATTTCGGCTTAGACCGCGTAGTCTTTGTGGATCAACACCCATAGTCCAGTCAAATTAGATATTTACTTGACAAAAGTACTACCTGAAAAGTGAAAATGTATTTTTATAGAAAAAAATCCGTAAAGTTCAATGAACTACAAAGTAACAGCTGAATCAGTGGAGAAGTGATTCGAAATGGCGGTCAAAGTAATGAAAAAACGGTTTTCTGTATAGTACAAAAATGCATAAAAGCAATTTAATTTTTCTTACAATGTACGCTTATGTAGCTTAGAAAAACAAATATAACAGGCTTTTGATGGTCAAAATCGATTAATTAGGAAAAAAAATTATCACCAAAAAAACATAAAAAATGGCCGATTGTTCTTAATTTTAAAAACAAAACTTATTTAACATTGACATTTTCAGAAAATGTATTACTCGGTGAGCAGAAAGCACACGTTTTTTAAATTTGCAAAAATATTGATAATTTTTTGCATACATTTTTCCTAAAAAAATACGTTTTTGCAGAAATTGATTTACTCAGATTGCAGAAGCCCTACAACATTCAGCGTAAGCTTAGCTTTTTCCTTAAGAGTTATACTACCACACACAATCTGAGCACGATTTTTTTTTTGCACTTGCAAATATGTGCAAATTTAATTTTAAAAGTGATCTTTTTTTAGGCGCACAAAATGTGTAATATTTTTGTCAATTTTAATTGTACCGAAATTACATCAGCACCATTCGATAGCTGTCAACTTTCTACGAACTTAAATGCGCTTTTGTTTATTTCAACAACAAAAGACACTTAACTTCAGATTACTGGTCTTTATTAAGACTGGCTGTTACTGTAATTATACCGAGTGACTATAAATGATTGATTTTTTTTTTATTAGGTTGGCACTGTTTATATTGGTAGCACTGTAAGTCTATGTCAAGTTCGAGGTTAGCAGGTTAGGTTTTGCGTCAGTTTTGACATAGAATGACGCAAAACCTAACCTGCGAACATTGAATTTGACATAGACTTACAGTGCCACCAACATAAACAGTGCCAACCTAAGAAAAAAAATTTCAATCATTTATAGTCACCCGGTATATCACAGTCCCAGTGTGTCAAAGAATACTATGTTGGTCTTTTGTCAGCTTATGTCTGGGTGGGCAATGAACTGCGGTAATAGTTGTTTCATACGCAAGGGTTTGTACTTTTATAGATGTTTATATTATGTAACAATTTCTTGTAAATAATTTGTTTAAATATTTCTTATAATCCTATTGTTAATAAAAGTATTTTTCATGTTTAAGGATAGTTTAGAAATGAAATAATTAGTTGCTATAATTATTCTTCGAATTAATATTACGAGGGGAGAATCAAAAGTGATCTACCTAGCTATGAAAGAAAAGACTCACGAGAAATTTTATTTATTGTTTTTCAATGTAATCACCTCCCAATCGATACATTTGTTCCACTTGGCTGGGAGTCCTTCGATACCATCAGAAAAAAATTTTGAATCTTGCTCCGTGGAAAATGCAAAAACATCTTCATGGTCCGAAAATTTTCATCCCCGTAAGTGTTTCTTCTTAATTGGATTTCCCGAATATTTAACATTGTGGCTCCATTCTTACTTATCAGGAAGAATCCAATACGTTAAGGTGAAAAATTTTGTATCAGATCCTATTTCGGTAACCTCTGGCGTGCCACAAGGTTCCCACTTGCGACCACTTCTCTTTAATTTATTGATCAACAATATTGGTAAAAAATGTCAGTTTTGTGCTCATCTCTTATTTGCAGATGATTTAAAGATTTTTATGGAAATAAAAAGTGATGAGGACAGTTTAGCTCTTCAAAGTGACCTTGATAGAATGAATGATTGGTCAGAATTGAATGGGATGTCTTTGAATGTTAGTAAGTGTCACTGTATAACTTTTTCCAAAAAGAGAAGCCCATTGATAGATAATTATCAGCTGTACAATCAAACTTTAGAGAGAGTTAATGAAGTTAGAGATCTTGGGATTCTTTACGACAGTTCGTTTACATTTAGGTCACATATCAATACTACTGTAAACAGGAGTTTGAAATCGTTGGGTTTTATATTAAGAAACTCCGAATCCTTTACTGTTTTCACAGTACGAATCCTCTATCTAGCATTTGTTCGTTCTATTCTCGCATATGCTTCAACTGCTTGGTCACCTTCTTACGATGTACATATGAAGAAATTAGAATCGGTACAAAATAAATTTCTCAGGTACTGTGCTTACAAACTGAACTTTGTCTTTGGAACGTATCACTACAGTGAAATATTTTCATTACTAAATTTGCCAACATTGGAAAAGGTACATAAAAAGAATAACTTGGTTACTCTACACAAAATTATCTCTGGTACTATCATCTGCCCTGAATTATTTAGTTTAATCTCATTTAGAGTACCAAACAGACATACTCGCTATTCATCAACATTTACAGCCAGTCTTATAAAGGCCACTAATCTGACGTTAACTTTAATTCGCTGTTAAAACAAACAAAAGCGCATCAAAACGTTAGTGCTTATGAGATTTTATTCATTAATAAACAAATTTTGATGCGCTTTTGTTTATTTTAACAGCGAGTTAAAGTTAACGTCAGATTAGTGGCCTTTATAAGACTGGCTGCTAATATACCAATGCACACTACTAACTATGGATACAACAGTTTTCTGCCCAGATCCTTTAGATTAATTAATACTTATAACTGTCATATCACTGGTGTTTCTATACAAGATTTTGTAAGACAAATATCAAATGGGTAATACTGTTTTGTGTTCTGTGATCGTTATTATATTCTATATATTATATTTTCTTTTTATAGTATATCTTATGTAAAACTTTATAAAATGCTTCGACAGGTTAGTTTTAAGATTACACTGTTTAAAATTGTAAAATGGGGTTGTCTCGTGTATATATTTAAATAAATAAATAAATAAGTGTTGCAATACGTAGAAGTCCCTGGGGGCCAGGTCTCGGCTGCAGGGGGGGGGGTTCAATTCCTGGAACCCCAATTCACGCACAGCAGCTGACGCAATGGCAGACTTGTGAACAGAAGCGTTGTTATGCAAGAGCAGCACCCAACGACTGAACTTCCCGCGTCGCTTCTCCAGTATCGCTGTCTTCAAGTTTTTTAAAACCCCAGCGTAATACTTCCCTGTGATTGTCTCCTTGTGGGGAAGGTAATCAATTAACAGCACACCTTCCATACCCCAGAAAATTGTGGCCACAATCTTCCCGGCGGACGGTTAAGTGCAAAATTTCTTCGGTGGCGGGGAACCCTTGTGTTTCCATTGCATTGATTCTTGTTTCGTCTCCGGGTCCCAATGGTGAATCCACGTTTCATCATCCGTTACTATCTTAGACAGAAATGCTTCACTCCCTTCCTCGAATAGGTCCAAATTTTCTTTTGAAGTCAGAACCAGCATTCTTGGGACCCATCTTACACTGACGTTGTTCATGAACAAACGTTCGTGTAAGATTCTCAAAACCGATGATTCTGAAATGCTGCATTTAGTAGCTAATTGAGAAGCTTTTGAACGACGGTCTTGAAGCACAAGCTCTTTCACCTTGTGACGATTCCGGGCATGGTTGCTTCCACAGGCCTTCCACTATGTGGGTCATCTTCAATGGGCTCACGTCTCCACTTAAACTGTTTAGCGCAATATTTTATTATGAAATAGGAAGGTGAAGGGTCCTCGTATACGGCGATCATACGGTCATTGACGGCCTATGGCCCATTTCCTTATTTCACTAAAAACTCAATAATGGCACAGTGCTTTTTAAACTCAATTTTTCCATATTTTCCGCAACTAGTCACAATTAACGACACCTCACTAGGACAGCTGATGCGCGACTGAACCAAGACCAAGTACCCCGACACGTAAGGACATGTCAGTGCTTGCACCAACCTTCTCCACCCCGCACTACGCATCTATCATATCTAGGTAGATCACTTTTGATTCTCCCCTCGCATGATTCTTTTAATAATTATTTGAATCACTATAAAAATTTAAAAAAAGGAAGGATATTCTGAGTACATTGTGCAGGCCATTGTAAAGGCTGAGTGGAGCGGGCTACTCCGAGTTTCTCCCCAACTCGCCACGACACCGCTCTGAACGAAACATGCATTTTGCGATGCCTAATGTAAACCGGTTCGCAATAAATAATATACTGTTAATAATTGCAAAATAATTTTTATCGGCTTCTATTGGTCGTACAGTAATCTTTTTTTAAATTCAGAGAAAATTGGTGGGTATCGAATGATGCTTATGTAATTTCAGTACAATTAAAATTGACAAAAATATTCCACATTTTGTGCGTTTAAAAAAAAGGTCACTCAGAAAAATTGAATTTGCACATATTTGTAAGTGCAAAAAAATCGCGCTCATATTGTGTAGGGTAGTATAAATCTTAAGGAAAAAAATACGCCTACGCTGATTGCTGTAGGACTTCTGCAACCTGAGTGAATCAATTTCTGCGAAAACGTATTTTGTTCGAAAAAATTGACATGCAAAAAATAATCAAAATTTTTTCAAATTTTAAAAACGTGCGTTTTGTGCTCACCAAGTACTATGTTTTCTGAAGGTTTCAACGTTATATATTTTTTTTTGTAAAAGTTAAGAACAATTGAAAAATCGGCTATTTTTAGTGGTTTTTTGGCGAGCACTTTTTTCTAATTAATCAATTTTGACCATCGAAAGCTTGTTTTATTTGTTTTTCTAAGCTACACAAGCGTATATTTTAAAAAAATTTTGAAAGTGCTTTTGTGCATTTTTGTATGCAAAAAATACCATTTTTTCAGTACTTTGACCGCCATTTTGAATCACTTCTCCACTGATTCAGCTGTTACTTTGTAGTTCATTGAATTCTACGGATTTTTTTCTATAAAAATAAATTTTCACTTTTCAGATAATATTTTTGTCAAAGAAACAAGGTATTTTCGACAATTTGACTGGACAACCAGTATTCTGTGGCTTAATGTGCATTGCACCTTGTGAATTCGAGCAAGAATCCATGCGATGGCCATGCTCTTTGGTGGCTCGTGTTGTTTGAATACCTTGAGAACGAGACCATATTCACTAACGTTTCGCAAGACCTTGCGGAGTGAAAGTTGCACTGAAAATTGAAGGTTGGTGCAGAGCTATTTATAGTCCTCTGTGCCAGCCGCTCGGAACGACATAACGCTGATTGGTCATTCATGTGCAGCGAAATTCCATGGGGTATAACCGAATGATGCACAGTTGTTGTAATGATTTAGATCGTGTATCACAGGAGTCCACATGTTACTAAGATTAAAACCATCTTCCCTGTTTATATTATTTGGATGTTTTATATTTCTAGGGCTTCACATATCATTCGTGGGAAGGAGTGAGGTATTCTGGCAAGTACTTTGGTATGCTCAAATTCTAAGGTGTGCCCATTTGTAAACGTATGCTCGGCTACAGCTGATTTTGTGATGCGTTTGTGTTTGCAATCGCCTTGATGTCCTTGAAATCTTAGATCAATGGAATGACCAGTCTGTCCAATGTAACTCGAGCTTCAACAACTAGGAATAGTCGAAGAGCCAGCGACAAAAATAGTAACGTCATTTCATTAAGAAAATATTTCATCTTATACTCTCTTAACGTCACTGATAATTAATTCGAAAGTCTGCCTGGTTTTAGGTGATGGAAACAAGTAAAGATATATCTATTTCTTCTGTTCCTTCAGAAAAGTATGTATAGTTAGGTGAAACGGACTTGACAAACTGTCACGTATCCTTTTTAAATTAGGTTATAATTTTTTATCTTTGACAAAAATTTTTAGCTATACGTGTATTTGTCAAATGTCAAAAATTATAATCTAATTTTAAAAAGTATACCTGACATCTTGTCAGGTCAGTTTCACATGACCTACTAAGGATACTTTTCCAAAGGACCATAAGAAAATGAAATACCGAGATCGAATAAATTTGTAATAAAAGTCGCCTGTGATACTTGTTATATGTTTGACAGTTCTCAAGTTTATTGTTGGTAGCACTGTCAGTCTACTTCAAATTCGAGGTTGTCAGGTTAGGTTATGTGTCAGTTTGTGTCAAATACAGCGACGCCTATAATTGGCCTAACGGCTGTTGGCTGAGTGCCAATTAAATAAATAAATAAATAAATAAAACCTAACCTGCTAACCTCAAACTGGACATACACCTATAGTGTCACCAATAATACACTTCAGTACTGTCAGATACGTTTATTTTATCTGTCATCTCTACCACTTTGCGCCCCTGCTGCAGCTTTCTCCACCACCGGAAACCAGGCCGACATCCACATCAATTATCAAGAGAGTATAGTACCATGGGATATTTTCTTAATGAAATGATGTAACTATTTTTGTCGCTGACTCTCCGTCTATAATGTGATATACGCCAGCGGTTTTTAAACTTTTTGACTTTTGTCCTTTAATGACCTGAAGCCGTTATCCGAAGTTTCATTGATCGTTAACACAGTTTTGATGTTACATTGATTCAGGACACGTGCTATCTTATCAGTCAAGGCTTTAAAGTATGGTAGGAATGCTAAGCGATGCAACATCAAAACATGTTCACGATCAATGAAACTTCGGGCAAAAAACAAAATTCCAAGTTTAAAAACAGCTAGCGTATATCACATTCCTCGTTCTAGCAGTTCAAGTTACATTAGACAGACTGGTTGTTTCATTGATCCAAGACTTTAGGAACATAAAGGCGATTGCAAACTCATCACAAAATCAGCCGTAGCTGAGCATACCTTTACAAGTACTTGCTAGAATACCTCACTCCTTCCCAAGAATGATATGTGAAGCCCAAATAATATAAATAGGAAAGATGGTTTTTTTGCATATGTCTATAGTAGGAGTTTTATTTAATTTTTATTTTACACAATTCAGGTAAGTAACAGGTAAGCATATTTACACACACTTACCCTTTGACAACCTACCTACCACGAAATTACATGAAAGTTTTAATCTTAGTAAAACGTGAACTCCTGTGATACACGATCTAAAGCATTACAATCACTGGGCGTCATACGGCCATACTCCACGGATTACGTTGCATTTGGACGACCAATCAGCATTACGTTGTTCCAAGAGGACTATAAATATCTCCGCACTGACCTTCAGTTTTTAGTGCAACTTTCAATCCGATGATGCAAGCTGCAAGATCTAGCAAAACGTTAGTCAATAATATGAATGAAATTTGCCGAAGAATCCTGTTTCTCTTCTTCTTTTCCTTATACCCTTTCAGGGTGTCGGATGTGAGGTCCAGTCCTTCCACTCCTTTCGGTTCTTTGCCATTCTTTTCATATCTGCCAATGTTTTGCCCCTCTTGATGCCAATTTCTTCAATCCTTTGTGTCCACCGCTTTCTGGATCTACCTCTTTTCCTCTTTCGTCCTCCTGTTGACTCTGTGATCTTTTTTAGTAGCGATTGTTCATCTTTTCTTATTATATGGCCATACGATCTTAGTTGCTTCCTTTCTATAAAGTCCATTATTCCTTCTTGTCTTAGAGTATGTCTAATTCTTTCGTTCATCTCTCTATCCCATTTGGTCTTCCCCGCGATTCTTCTTAGGAACTGTATTTCAACTGCATTGATCTTGCTTTCATGTTTTTTGTTTATGGTCCATTAGTCTCGCTATTATGTTGTATACTTTCAATTTCACTTGCTTGTCTATTTCTTTTTTTTGTAATATTGGTTTGTTGATTGCATAGTATATGTTCCTCGTCTTTTTCATTCTATGTGCTATGTCCACTTCTATCCTTCCATCATCTGTTATTACTGAACCAAGATATTCTACTGCTGTGACTACTTCTATTGTATTCCCGTTTATTTAAATTTTTCTTACCATCTCCGTTTTTTTGTTATTTATAATCATCATTTTTGTTTTGTTAGTGTTTACCTCCATTCCCATGTTCTCTATTTCTTCACTCCTTATTTTAACCAGTTCCTTCATTTTATTGTGAGTGTCTGCTATAAGTACTATATCATCTGCGTACATTAGATTGTCTACTTTGATTGGCCTTAGTTGGTAATGTCCTATTTGTGATTGCAGATGTTGTTTTTGTTCTTGTATTTACTAAAATTTTGCCCATCACTGTTATAAATAGAAGTGGACTAAAGTTATCTCCCTGTTTTATGCCTTTTGTCATAAAGAACGTGCCAGAAGCTTCTCCGTTCATATGTACTCTTCCTTTGACATTCTGGTACATGTTCTTAATATTTCTGATGAGTTTCCTTGGTGTTTGTAATTCCGATAAATACCTCCATATGTGACTTCTAATTATATTGTCAAACGCTGCCTTTAAATCTATGAGTGTAACAAACAGCTCTCCTCCTCTTTTTATTGCTCTTTCTGTTATATTTCTTATTATGTGTATGTTGTCTGTTGTTTGTTTTCCTTGTCTGTATGCTGCTTGTTCATCGGCTAGCTTATGACCTATGTAGTGTATTAGTTTCTTTTGTAGAATCTTCGTATACATTTTAAATACTGTAGAGGAAAGGCAGATGGCTCTGTAGTTTTCACATTTTCCTGTTTCTCCTTTTTGTAGATTGGAATAATTATGTTGTTTTCCCAATCTTCTGGTATCCGTTCATCTTTCCATGCTTTCTTAAATATTTTATGTATCCATATCTTCCCTTTAGGACCCATGAATTTTATCATCTCTGCCTCGACACCATCTGCTCCCCCTGCCTTGCCTAGTTTAAGTGTACCAATTGCCTCTTGTACATCCTTCATTTCGATATCTATTGCGTTTTCTTGTTGTTCTTCATCTGTATCTTCGTATTCATCTTACTCTTCCTGTTGGTTTTGGTTTTTTCAAATTTTTCCTCGTAGTATTCCTTCCATACTTGTAGGATTTCTGTTGTTTCAGTTTTTAATTCATTGTTTTTGTTTCTTATTCCTCTTACTTCTTTTCCTTTGTTTCCTCTTATCTTTTTTACTATTCCCCAAAAATGTTTGATGTTTTTAGTATATAGTTCATCTAGTTCCCGTCCGAACTCTTCCTAGCATTGAGTCTTTGCTTTTCTTATGTCCATTTTGGCTTTGTTTCTTTTTCTTATATATTCTTCTTTGTCCTCATGATTTTTGGTGTATATACATTTTTCCCATGCGTTTTTCTTCTCTCTAATTGCTCTCTTTACTTCTTCGTTCCACCATCTAGTCATCTTGGTGTCTTGTTTAAATTTCTTTATTCCACAGATCTGTCTGGCATTCTTTATAAGTGTTTCTTTGAATATTTTCCATACTTCTTCCACTGTCCCTTCCTTTCTTTTTAGTTCAAATTTTTCGATTTCGGCATCTGTGTTATTCTTGTACTTTTCTGCCCTATCAGTATCTTTTAGTTTATATAGTACTGATATTCTCTCATATTCTTTTTTCTCTTCTTCTGTAATATTTATGTCGTTTATTAATGCTCTTACTAATCTGTGGTGGGTGGAGAGTTCTGCTTCTCCTATTGTTTTCACTTCATCTATTTTTTGTTTCAGTTCCCTCGTGTATACCACGTAGTTTATGAGGCTTCTTGCTCCTCGTTCGTCTGCTACATAAGTGTATTTTTCCTCTAGTGGTTGGTACCAAAATGTATTACCGACTATTAGGTCATTTGCTATACAGAATTCGGTCATTTTTCTCCCATTCCTTGTCTGTATCATTTCTCCGAATTGTCCCAAACTGCCTAATCCTGTGTTTATGTTGCTACCTACCCTTGCATTCCAGTCCCCAAAAATCATTATTTTGTTACTCTTTACTTTCGCTCTATCTATCGCCATTTGTAGTTGTTCGTAGAATTCTTCCCTCTTATTTACTTCTGCTCCCTCTACTGGAGCATATATTTGTATTATGTGAAAAATTTGACCCAAGTCTACTTCTATTGCTATTATTCTTGTATTGATTGATTCTGCTTTTATTACTCTTCTGTTTAACCTATCGGCAATAATAATTCTCACTCCTTCTTTACTTCTTTGTCCCGGATCTGTTCCTGAGTAATATAACGTATAATCATTTGTTAGCTTTATATTTCCTTTTCCTTGTTTCTTCGTTTCACTTATTCCTGTTTCTCAAGGTACTTAATTAACACAAGCCACCAAAGAGCATAGCCATTGCGTGGATCCTTGCTCGAGTTCACAAAGTGCACGGCACATTAATGCAGAGAATGCTGGGTGTTTATCTACAAAGACTACGTGGTCTAAGCAGATATTCTATATAAACAAAAATAACAAAAGTCTGATTTACATAAAAAAGTCCGAATTTGATTTTTTCCAACACTATTCTGTATTGTTGGACGCAAATGTTGAATTTGGGATAACATTTATGTTAACCATGTGCTCTAATGCACTGTTTCTCAACCCAAATCACCCTGGAGACCACAAAAATATTGCATGCGGACCGGCCAGGATTTATTTATATAATCACTCAAAGAAAAATAAATAAATAAATTATGGAATGATGCTTGTATATTGTGTAGTGACTATACTATAATAATCACTCCTTATATACAGTGTGTCCCACTTAAGAGTGCAACACCCTTATATTTTTTAAATATTTTAATCAAATTTGAACCAAATTTTTCTCAAAGATGGAACACCAATAGTCTATTCGTGGCCAAAAAATAATTCGCCCCTGCTTCAATGCATCAGGCAGTTTTAACAAAAAATTTTACCAATAAAAGAATTAGCTAAAAAGCTAAATCCAAAGTTCGGTCATTGTTAAAACAGATTGAACTTTTTTTCTTAACTTATTCATACAAAATAAAACTAATTGATTTTCAAGGGTAATCACAAAAAAGGTGAAAATTCTCTTAAACATTTTTGCCTTGAGTGGTATTTGGAAAGATTATTCAACAATATGGGTAGATGACTTTTACCGTGTTCGACAGCCCACATTTTTAACGTTTTTCACTATTAATTCAATACTGAAGCTTCTAACACGATTATTATGACTTCACCTTGACGTTTTGGTAAAATGTCAGTCAAAGGCTACTCACTAAATCGAAATCATTGGTTCGTTCATTAGTGTTGAATAATCACTTATAATACCATGAGTAGTCAAAGTTATGTCGAATATTTTTGCCGTGGTATCACGAATGTCCATTGCGCTTAGTATCGATTAAGACGAGTGCGCTAGCATGAGTACTAATCCTAAGCGCAATGGTCATGAGTAGTGATACCATCGCAAAAATATTCTACTTAGCTTTGACTAAGAATGGTATTCGAGAGACTATTCAATGAACCAAACTACTTTTTCAAATTAGTTTTCAGTAAATCTAGCACGAAACTACGCAATTTCTATAGTAACAGAACACTAATATTGACTTTTTCTAATGAAAATCAAATTTGTTTAAAATATTCACTATACCACTAGTGAAAATTGTCGATTATTTTCACTAGTGAAAATTGTCAATATAGTTCTTTTTTATTGGCTCAAAGACGTCAAATCTTGTATTTTTATTGGTCAGTTTTTGGTAGATGACAAGTGAGTTGAATAGTCAATTAAATTTAAATTTTTCGGAATCTTTTTTATGAAATATAAATACATATAACAAAAATTAAAATAATATTGTCTAACCGTTAAAATGATAGTATTCTCGGACTTTTAAGTTGTTTCAAACTAAACGTCAAACTTTTCAATTTTGATAAAACTGTGGATTTACACTTTCTGGGCAATTTTGGCAAAATTTTCTGATGAAATAATGCTTAATATTTTTTTATTTCTTCCATGTATAACTAGACCACAAATTCAAATGAACACTACTCTTAGAAAAAGTTTAATGTGGAATTAACTTTAATTCTTTGTTCAAGTAAACAAAAGCACATTAAAACTGATTTACTAATGAATAAAAGTAAGTACTAACATTGTGATGTGGTCTTGTTTACTCTAACAAACAATTAAAGTTAATAATTTCAAATTAGTGGTCTTTATAAGCCCGGCGGCTGTAAATATTGGTAACAAGTGACTAGCTTAACACAACAAATGTTGTATCGAGAGATCCAAAAAAAACTGTTCCTCAGCGGGCTGTGGAAATTCAACGTATGAATAATATGTTGGTGACACTGTACGTCAATGTCAAATTCGAGGTTAGCAGGTTAGGATTTGCGTCATTTTGTGTCAAAACTGACGGAAAACCTAACCTGATAAACTCGAATTTGACATTGACGTACAGTGTCACCAACATATTATTCATACGTTGAATTTCCACAGCCCGCTGAGGAACAGTTTTTTTTGGATCTCTCGATACTAATTTCTTGTTTTCAAAAACAACGTATGCCAATTCAAGCATTCCTTTGTTTTTTGATTAAACGAACATGGATTAATACACTACACACAAACCTGAGCAAGGGTGTGATCCAGTTCATCCTTCTGTTTCTGTAGAGTTCTAATTTCCTCCACAGCCTGACCTTTTCCATGTTCCAGTCGCCTATTTTCTTCAGCATTTTGTTGGCATACGCTTTTGAGCTGTGAGATTTCTACCTTCAAATCATTTTCTTGTCTATGTGCAATTCCCAGTCGATGCTCGAGATCGCGGCGTAGTTCCTACAATTACACATTTATTAGCACACTTCATTACTTACAACTAATGCGTTACCTCAAATTGGCGATTGAAATTCTCCTTTTCATCCAGTTCGCCTTTATAAAGATTCACCTGATGCTGCAACTGCACAATCACATTCTGCTGATGCTCTTTCGCAGCCATATTCTGTTCGGTGAGGTTGTGCAATTCCATGCTCAACTGATTATTGCGAGCTTGCAGGTCTTGAATAGTGGCATCGGCCTGCAACAGATAAAAGTAGCACAAACTTCAGCCGGTACATCACATTCTTACCTCTTGCGCTTGTGATATGTGAATATCGATTTGCTGTCGCTGCAGCTGCAGAGCCGAATTCTCCTCGCGCAGCTTACGCAGCGCCAATCCCTCCTCGTTCAGCTGCGCCTGCATTTGCTGCATCTTTTGGTTCTGGTTGTGCAGGCGGTTGTTTGTAGCCTGCATCTCTATGTGCTTAGCCTGCAGGGCTTCCTCCAGGCCCCTGGCCCTCTGCTGCAGTTGCGACTTTTCGGCAGTTTGCTCTGCCCGAATCTCTCGCAGCTTGGCTTGAGCGCCCTGCAGAGCTTCCTGCTCCTCAAGCAGGGCCTTCTCCTTCTCCGCCAGCTGCTTCTTCAGCTTCTGTATGGGATCCGCCTTGCCCTGTTGCAGTTCAATTAAATTAAGAGCGAGAATTCAAAGTGCAAGGCGAGTGTTAAGTATGAAAAGTAATAAAAAATACCTCGCTCCACTCGTCCAGTTTCTCGGGAGCCTCATGCTGCTTGTTTAGTAAGAGATCTATAAGTATTTGAACTTCAGAGCGAGACAATTCAGCTTTACGCACCACATTCAGCAGAACAGGCAGGTTCACGTCTCCATCTTTGACTCCCGCTGCATAGATGCCAAGATTAGTAATTCGTAAAGTACGAGCGTTGCGACTTACTTATTTGCTGCAAGGCATTGCTGTCTCCTTTCTTCTTCTTTTTTTCCTTCCCGGTGGGGGCAACGTAGCCGTTCGTCTGGGGAGCGACAAAGACAACATCGGCAACCGGCTCTTCTTTCTTTTTATGCTTCTGAACTTCGGGACTGGAGTTTGTCCTTTCTTTGGCGACTTTGTCTTTTACAGGCTCGAGCTGCTTGGGCTTATTTTCTTTGTTGTCCAGAGAGTTCTGGCGAACTTTATTGCCCTTGTCTTTTACCGGCTCTTGCTCTGCCCCGTTCTGTTTGAGTTTGCTCGATTTTTCTTTAACAGCCTCTGGTTTGGGCGTTGCTTCCTCCTTCTGTGGAAGATAAAATTCGTTTAAGGTTTAGTTTTTCGCAATTAGCAAACAAATTCGTTAGATTTAAATACAATTAAACTATAGTTATTCTAATTAGCACTAATTTTCATTTCCCATTACAGGAGAATATTGCATAGGCTGTAATTAACAAATATAATGCATTTCAAATTAGAAACAAAGTAATACAGTTGTAATGCAAATTCTTGAATACTACTCCAATTAAGGACAACTAAAACTGATCTATTGTAGGAAAACTACAGCCACAATGATTTAACATACAGATTGTCCGAAATCAGTTTTGAACATAGGAAATGAATGAGTGCAACAAGGAAGACATAAACAAAATGAGTAGCAGGACAAAGATAGATGTCCTCATGGCTAGGTAAATTTTTAAACTAAAATTAAGTCAATGAAACAAACAAACACTTCTGTCAAGTATTTTATCTGTCATTAAGAGTATAAAGTGAGGTTTAAATAATTAAAATAATTAAGTGCATAGTAATAGTAGGAGAGCTGGTGACATTTTTTAGTGATCATTTAGTTAAGGCCTATTTTTTGAGAGAATGTTGGGGGAGGCATGTATAAGTGTCATCTCTAAGGATTATCCTTGATAGCGGTATCGGAGGGAGGCAGAACACCCCAAATTTGCACTGTCAGTATATGTCAAATTCTGGGTAAGCAGGTTAGGTTTTGTGTCAGTTTGTGTCAAAACTGATGGAAAACCTAACCTGATAACCTCAAATTTGACATAGAGTTACAGTGCCACCAACATATTACCTTACCTTAATATGTTGGTGGAACTGTAAGTCTATGTCAAATTGGAGGTTATCAGGTTAGGTTTTATGTCAATCTGTGTCAGAACTGACGCAAAACCTAACCTGCTAACATCGAATTTGACATATACTGACAGTGCAAATTGGGGGTGTTCTGCCTCCCTCCGATACCGCTATCAAGGAGAATCCTTACAGATGACACTTATACATGCCTCCAGCAACATTCTCTCAAAAAATAGGCCTTAACTAAATGATCACTAAAAAATGTCACCAGCTCTTAGACTATAAACAATAGTATATTTTTAGACGACCACATATGAAAGTAACATTATCGTGACAGCAGCCTACTACAGAAAGTTGCCAATTTCATACACTAGCACGATATTATATCGCACTAGTCATATCGTAACGGCACAAAGTTATTCAAATCACCGCCTGCTTAATTGTGTGACAAACGTCACTTTGACGTTTGTCACACAATTCAGCAGACCTCGATTCAAATAATGCAGACGCTTTTTTATAATTGTACCAATAATAATTTAACAATCAATTTTGCAAAAGAGATAAAAACAATTTTAAAAATAGAATTTACTTTGAGTGGTCGTCTAAAAAATAGTGTTCATAACTCGCCCGAAAGTGCAAATATCTGTGCTCGTGTTTTAGATCCACTCGGGCTTCGCTTCGCTACGCTCTCGTTTGTCTAATCAACACTCACACGATATTTGCTACTTTCGATGCTTGTAATGAAAATAACTATTAAACAATAGTATATTTAAACCTCACTTTATACTCTTAATGACAGATAAAATATTTGACAGAAGTGTTTGTTTGTTTCATTGACTTAATTTTAGTTTAAAAATTTACCTAGCCATGATGACATTCTATCTTTGTCCTGCTACTCATTTTGTTTATGTCTTCCTTGTCGCACTCATTAATTTCCTATGTTTAAAACGGATTTCAAACAATCTGTAGAATTAAAATTAAGTTAAATGACTGGTGCATGCTAATTGTACTATTTTCAATTTGTAAAACTCAAATTATTCAACTAAACTTAACCAGACAGCTCGCTAAATAAAAACATAATTTAAGCAAGAGTTTGATCTTTTTGTAGTAAATATTAAAACAGTATTGCATAGTACAGTGAAAATTTGTATAATAGTTATTTGTATACCAAGGCACTGAAGTTTAACTTATTATCACGAATGTGGATTTAGTTGCCGAGGCTCGTAGAGCCAATGTTTTTTTTAAAATCAAGAATCATGAAATTACATCATTTTAACCAACTTTTGTAGGTTATGTTGACGTTTATCTGTCACACCACCTTCTATAAAAAATTGTAAAACAATGGATTACTTCACTGCCGATTTCTCGTATTTTAATAATAATTTCGCCGTTCACATGGCCAATTTAAAAAAAGGATATGTATTTTAAAAAATGTTTTCTTACATTTCAGAAATATAAGTGAGTTTTTCCCTCAATTATGCTTTTTTACTTCCATTTACAATAAAGGAAGTATTGGATTCACCCCAAAAATTCGAAATTGAGTTTTCAACAGATCTTCACGTTTTAGAGTCCCCTGAACCCAAAAAACATTTTTTTCCATTGGTCTTACTGTGTGTGTGTCTGTGAACCGAATATCTCAAAAAGAAAAAGAAGTTTGCTTTTAGATTATAGTAAGGCATTTGATGTTATTAATAGGGAATTGTTGATTGCTAAATTGTCGTACTATGGATTTAGTACAGATGCATTAAACTGGATAACTAGCTATTTAGATAATCGATATCAGAAAGTAAAAATAAATGGCAATTTATCAAATGAACATCTTGTAACACATGGAGTACCTCAAGGAAGCATATTAGGACCTCTTCTATTCACAATCTTCACATCTGATCTGCCTAGTCTCCTACCCCCAGATTGCAGCATCTACATGTATGCTGATGATACTCAGTTGTACACATCATGTGAAGTTAGTGCCGTAAATGCTACGGTTTCCAATATTAACGATTACTTCAATATAGTTCTTCAGTGGTTCCTCAACAACGGTCTTCTTTTAAATCCAAGAAAAACTACTGCTTTGTGTCTAGGTTCGAAGTACTTTTGTGAAAAAGTTAAAGACAATTTATCTATTAATTTGAAATTGGGTGATAGTGCGATTGAGTTTAGTGCTACAGCAAAAAATTTAGGAGTAACCCTTGACCAACATCTATGTTTTGAAGATCATGTAAGCTCTAAATTAGGTATATGCTATGCTAAATATAATCATTGTATAGATCTAAGTTTCTTTTAACTAGTGATGTCAAATGGAATCTAGTTAACACCCTCATTTTGAGTCAAATAGATTATTGTAGTTCAGTTTATTATGGTTATTTAAACGGCTATGTACAAAATAAATTACAAATTATGCAAAATTCGTGTCTTAGATTTGCATATACAGATATTAACTATAGAGATCACATTACGGCAGCATATAAGTTGCATAACATTCTAAAGATTTCTGACAGGTTTGAACTACAGTTTGCTACTCTACTATATAATATTTATAAATCAAATACTCCGTTGTACTTGTCAACTCTTTTAGTTAAACGTTCTGATGTGCACAACTTAGATCTCCGTTCTTCAAATAAACTTGAAATTCCTGTCAGATAAAATGATGTACTTTCACGATTTCTAGATTTCAAATGAAACATAATGTGCTCCTCGGCACTGAAGTTCCTTTTTATCCCTCATGTGGTTTATTTGGCTTAGCCCTACCGGCCTTGGCACTTCAGTGCCTTGGTATACAAACTACTATTAAACAATAACTAAGGCTGCCAATCGTCCCGCATTGTACGGGACAGTCCCGCAATAGCAGTACTGGTCCCACATTCAAATAATGAATTGAAATCGTCCCGCAAATGTCAAATGCGTCCCGCTAGTCCCGCATTCCTTAGTATATTCTTATATTTGTAATATATTTCTACAAAAATTGTGATGTCTTATTTCGCGTTTGACAAAAAATGCATTCGTATGATTGAATCTGCCCATCGAATGGCGGCTGTTGTTCATGCAATTCTCTCTCGTACGTGTGTCGCATTTAAGATGAAGACACCCCTGTATTTAATTTATTTTTGAAAGTAGATATTTGAATTTCGGTACAGAGGTAGAACTTCATGAGCTGAATTTCTTAGGGCACACAATTCACCTGTTAGGTGTAAACCCAGCCTACTGTAATTTTGCAAAAATGGCGAAATCTAAGATATTTTGCAATGCGTTAGATATCGAAAAAAGGTACTAGAAAAAGTTGCCCAGAATCCAATTTTAACCTCGCATAATGAGTTTTCAATACAAAATTCACATTTTAATTTTTAGTAATTTTGTATCACTAAATATTCTATTTTTTTAAAATAAGAGGTTGAAGTGGAATTTTGTTTTAAACTGACGTTTTGTACAGATTCCTATTCAAAACACAGAAAAATTCGTACTTTGTAGCTCAGTCATCGTACAATATAAAAAGTTACATTTCAGCTTTACTCTAGCGTGTTTATATAAAAAGAAGCTCCGGTGAAACAAATCAGTCCCATTACATCATGTCCCACATTGATACACTCAATAGTTGGCAGCCTTAACAATAACATAAAATCTTTCCATAATGTTAACCATAGCTTGCTATACAGGGTGTCCCAAAATTAGAAACTTTAATCGCAAATTCTGGAAGGGCAATATTAAGAAAACTTTATATAATCATAGGCTGAAAAACCTTTGGTTTTCAAAATACAGGGTGTTAAAAGTGTAGTGCTGAGGATCGTTTTTGTTAATATTTTCGAAACGTTCCAATATAATTATTTGAAACTTTGTACACCTACTAAACTTTGTCTACTTAAAAAGATAAAGTTATATATTGCCCCAACTTCTTTGTGTGGGAGTTGTTATCAATTTTGATAACAAAATGTAGTAGTCTGAAGTTTTTGACAACAAAAAGATACTCTTGTCTCACGAGCCTATTGTGTCCCGATAACAAGTAAATCAGGTTTAAACATTTAGATCGTCTTTGCATTGCACAAAATGGCAAAGTTTTCGAACGCTTACTGCATTAATAATAGTACCTTTTTGTTTTGCGTTTGTTTGTTATTTTTAGAGTTTTCTTTGTTAAGTTTTGTGACGATTTTATCAGTTTGATAACATTATCATTTATTGTGCTTAGTTTAAGTTCGTTAATTTTGGTGTCGTTTTTAATTAGTTACAGAATTATTTAAATTAAACGACTACATTTTCCACGAACTACCAATTATTATTCGTTTTCGAATATGGATATATCTTCTTCTTCGTCATCTAAAAACTCTGGTACCCTAAACAAGTATCGGGTTATGGTTGTTCCTTTTATCCATTCTTTCCATTTCTTCCTGTCTCCGGCACATTTCTTCATTTCGCCTAGTGTTTTTCCTCTCGTCAGTCCTATTTTGGTTATCTGATTCATCCATGTTCTTGGTCTGCCCCATTTCCTTTTCCTGTACTGTTTAGCCTCCATAACTTTCTTTGGTATTACATTCGTCTTGCATTCTTAAGAAGTGGCCTAACCATTCAAGTTGTTTATCTTCTACCATCTTACTTATTGGTTCCTGCTGTAGTGTAGCCCTAAAGTTTTCATTCTTTATGTGATCAAGTTTGGTTTTGTTGACTATTTTTCTTAGCACCTTCATTTCTGCCGCTTGAGTATAGTAATGTTGTTCTAATTATGGTGTTATATACTATTAGTTTGTTTTGAAACCATTTTTCGGCTTCACTCGAATGTTTTCTCCATATACCTATTACTTTAGGACTAACCTGTATATTGCTTTCGAATAATCACCAAATTTTATTTCGAATTATTTTAATTTATTAGTTCACTCATTTCGTACCGATTCTGGAAAGCCCCACAAACATTCGCTGGCTTATCTCTAAGACCCAGCTTGCTTCGATTGTCCGCACGCGGAGGCATTATATTTTCATACCTCAAACAAGCCACTTGCTTGCGAGGATTTTTCTTCGTGCTAATTACGCCCTGACGATTGTGTTTGAAAGCTGATAATTTGATTCAGCTTTCACCTGGAATTCACAAATTGCACTTGGGATTAACAATTTTCACCGGATGATTCTAAACTTGGAGTCCAGTTTCCTGTCCTAATTCGAAACGAACACCTGCTATTTTCTGCATCGCTCCTGCTTCTGCACCGAGGGCCAACACACCCATGTTGCGTAAGGCTGATTCCCTGCTGTATGCGGGTTACCAGTTATAGCAGCTCCCGGCTAGCGTTTATACCATAAACTTGTGGGCCTAGGTCAGTGGGTTCGTTTGTTATTACAACGCCGAACGAGGACGGGTTATGTACCTACCAAGTCAATCTTGTGCTGGTGATACCTGATACTAAATTTATTACTTACATTATAGTTCATTCACTCAGCAAATTTAATTAAAGATACCATTTATGTGTACTCGATACCTTTTTTTTTGTAAAAGGAGCACCCACGTTTTTTCTCATTAACCTAGAAAGAAAGGTTTTTATGAATGACAGCGATATGCATATCTCTATATTTATTTTGCAATTTCAAGTAATTTAAAGACCCAAAAAGGGGTTATTTGTGGTAATACGTGTGGCCACATTCAATTAATTTTGTATGGCAAAAATTTTCAAATATTTTATGAATTACATAAATTACATTTGGCGATTACCAGATTATTATGCCTTTAATAAATTCTGATTACTTGTAGTTAATTATATTATTCGAAATCATCTCATTTCTGGCGCCCATATCTTTTTTTGAAGACTTTGCAGGATACACAGCTGGTGGTTTGAACAAACGACCTTATCGCCGAGTTTGAGCTAGTTCAGCCTGTGCGGTAAGTAAAATTTTTTAGAGCTTCCGTGCAGTACGTACTTTAAGGAGGTTAATCTGCGATTTTTACTACCTTTGATTATTTTATCTAATTAATCGCAGGTCAGCTTCTTTATCGTAACAGTTTTTATTGCTTATTTCCTTTTTCTCGAATATTGCTTTGGCCAATGCGTAGTATATCTTATTCGCTTTCTTAGTCCTGTTCGTTATTTCCAGGTTGTATTTCCCATCATTTGTAAATGTGCTTCCCGGATATTCACATGTTGTTACTTCCTCAAATGTTATCTCCTTGTGATCAAACTTATATGACCCACTTTCTTCTCTCTTGTTGATTATCATTACTTTACTTTTATCAGTATTCACTTTCATATGCATTTTTTCTATCTCTTTTATTTATATGTGTAATAGTCTATGCATCTTGTTTTTACTGTCTGCCACTAAGACTATGTCATCTGCATAAAGTACAGCATCGATCTGAACTGGTTGTTTTCAGTCCCTTGCTGTTTTCCCTAACATTTTTCAATAATCTATCCATTACAATTATAAATAGTAGGGGGCTTAAGCTGTCACCTTGTTTAATCCCTACTCTTAGTTTTATATCCTTCAATCTGCTTCTATTTACTTAAATTTTTGCTTTTGCATTTTTATATATCGTATTGACCTTGTTTATTAATTTTCTCGGTACTTGTATTTTTATTAGACATTCCAGCATTATAGGTCTTCGTACTGTATCGAATGCCGCTTGTAGATCAATAAATATTAAATACAATTCCTCTCCGGTTTCTATCTTTTTTTCTATTATGTTCTTTGGTATATAAATATTGTCATTGGTTTGTCTTCCTTTTCTGAAGGCCGCTTGTTCCTGTTCCATTTTATCTTCTATGCACTTCCTTATTTTTTGTTCTATAATTCTTGTAGATTACTGATGGCAGACATATAGCTCGGTAATTTTCACAGTTTGATCTTTCTCGTTTTTTATATATTGGTAATATTAGATTATTGTTCCACTTCTCTGGTATTTGGTTATTTTCCTCCGCTTCCCTGCATATCCTCCATACCCAGCCTATTCCTACCTCTCCCAGGCCTTTTACAATTTCTAGTTGTATATCGTCCTCTCCACATGCTTTCCCTGTCTTGATGTTTAATATTGTTTCTACTACTTTTTTTCTACTTATGGCACTTGTATTCATCCTTTCTTCTCCTAAGTCTTCTTCTGGCTCTTCTCTCTCTGCAAGTCATCCGTCTTCTTGTCTATCAAATTTTTCTACGAAGAATTCGCTCCATCTATATGTCATCTCTTCCGCTTTTACTAATAGTTTATTATCTTTGTTCTTTATTTCGCTTAATTAATTTTTTCCTTTTCCTCTCATAGCTTTTATTCTATTCCAGAATTTTCTATTATTTCTAAAACCCTCATTTAAGATTTCAAATATGGATATATCAAAAATCTAAATGTTTAAACCCGATTTTACTTTATATCGGGGCACAATAGGCCCATGAGACAAGAGTATCTTTTTGTTGTCAAAAACTTCATGCTACTACATATTTTATTATCAAAATTGATAAAAACTTTCACACAAAAAAGTTGGCGCAATATTTTCCTTAGCCCCCCCCCCCCCAGTTTTACCCGTCTATGTGCATTTTACATCACCAAGAGTAAGTTTATCTTTTTAAGTAGAAAAAGTTTAGTAGGTGTACAAAGTTTCAAATAATTATCTTTGAACGTTTCGAAAATATTAAACAATCCTCAGCACTACACTTTTAACACCCTGTATCTGGAAAACCAAGGGTTTTCCAGCCTATGGTTGTACATATAAAGTTTTCTTAATATATCCGGTTCTAGAATTCGCTATTCAAGTTTGGCAGGCTAATTTTGGGACACCCTGTATAATTGGTACATATAAACTGAAAATAAAATTATTGCTTCAATTATTAAAAGAAAATAATGAGAATTTTACCTAAAAGTGTCAATTTTCTTAATAAAATTAAACATAAAGTCTTAATGCTGATGATGCTGCAGTGCCAGTTGTTTTCAGGTGTGACTTGAATAGACTATAGAATAATAGGGACCGAGACTGAAAGACGAGGTGGCTGCAGTTAGTGTTTAACCAAAACAACATTCCTAAAACTAGATTTTATAAAATCTTGTACCTACTTATTAAACCTTACTTTATTCGAATCTTTCTTCTAAATTTTTCCACACCCGTCATCCTTGACAAAACAAGATCTAAACTATTCAACTTCCATAATCTGATTAAAAAATTCTAAATCACCACAATCTCCGTCCAAATCCCAGACTCTGAGTCAGATTCTCCTAATGAAATTATTAAAGGAGGAACGTTTTCAAATGACAGAGTTCCCATTAACTTTGCCTAATCTTCCGAAATAGACTCACGCCATAAATTTGCAACTCTGTCCTTAGAAGAGGGTCGCGAATTTATGTGCTTCTTATAATAGGTCTTACAACACCCCCATGCCATTTCAATTGGGTTGTATTGTCAATGGTATTGCGGTAATCTAAGAGCCTCATGTCCATGTTGTCTCAATATCGCATCTTTTACTTATCGTCGATTACTAACAATTTTGAAAGGTTTTATCAATTTCCATAGTTGCTTTTTCGTAAAATTTTCCTAGAATTCTACGTCGCTTTTGATCAGCCATTCCCGCATTTCACTTTTTTTGGATGAAAATGTGAGTGGTTTGTCCAGCTGCACCGAATGATAAGGCGCATTGTCGAAAATCACTACACATTTTCTATCCAACTTAGTCAAAGCAGGAATAAGCCGATTAATCGTCAAATTTTGAAATGAGTTTCCATCCATTATTTTATGATAATCCCTTCATTATTTTTTGAATTTAGCAATAAATCACATCCCTCCAAAAAGCCCAAATGACATCCTGCGTGTAAAATTGTAAATCTTGAACCTTCACTTTTAATTTTGCGTGGATTACTGCGCAAGCACCAAAGACGCACTCCAACTCTGTATCCCGAATCCGGGGCAAGTTGAGCATTCTACCACCAGATGCCAGCGCATAAAGCCAGCCTCTACACTGGAAGGTAAATGAGGTTACAGATTTCAGATACATACATACTTTGCAAGTCTAAATCGTCTACCCAACAACGAATTGCCAACACGTTTTGGTACACAAATGTAAAATTTTCAGTGATAATACGAAGAGAGGTCAAAATATTGCCGACAATCATTTTTGCGATTCAGATAAGAGTTTCAGTGGCGACGAAAAATTATTTTCTAAAGCAACAGAAACGCAATCTGAAGAGTAAAAATTATTGTCGGCAATATTTTGACCTGGAGTCCTATTCGTCTTGACAATTTATCTTTTAAATTATAAAAATGGCCAATAAAAATACTCCTAACACTAAAATTATGAATTCACAAAACTAGTCTTTGAATTGCATCCACAGTAACCAATACTAGCAACATTTTTACAAACAAACAAAACTTTCCTAAAACTAAAATCCAAGTTATTTTTCATTAAAAAATAGTTACAGAAAAAACTGTCGCTGAAATAAAGTTACTCCAAATATTGTCACTAAAATAATCGTTCAATTGGTAGTTTCTTTTTAAATTGACGAATGCCATTGGTTGACAATGACACCAGTTAAATTGTCACTAGAATTTTGAAACTGTAAAAATGCCTGCTACATTTTTCACTATTGGCATGTTTATAACAAGCTAGCGTTAAATGACATCTCAGCAAATAAAAAACTAAGTTCTTTGCCAATTGTATTCAGCCTCATAAGTCCTACACTATTCTTAGCCAATTTTGCTCTTCCCTCCTTTTAGGAATATTCCTTCACAAATATTACATTAATACTACATACATTTTATAAAACAATCCTTGTTATCTCTATTATCATTTAAATTTTGTACTCACACAATATAATGAGCGTTTCAAGGTGAGGACTAACATTTTGCAAATACCCACAAACAAAACTAAAATGTCAATCTCCCTTGCATTACATTCAAATTTCTAAAATATTTAGGGCAAAACTTGTTTTGTTTTAGCACATAGAAACATATCTGTCGTCCTTGTAAAAAAGATTCTCTATGCAATTGTTTTTACTGCATTTTTATAATCCCTAGAAATTTTGCTGTTTTAAAATTTGCGGTGCCATGCAAAAATACAAAATTATAGAATCAACAAATCAACATTTTCGGTACAGAACTGCACTTAAATTTAGTTTCCTCCAAATGTTCCAGTTTTTTGTATTTAAATATTGATCAGCTGTTAGCCATTAGACTACATAATTAACTACGCCTCGCATTTGACTAAAAATAGCTAATTACCAGTCCCAGAAGCGCTCATATTAATTTACAATTACACGAACGAGTTATTAAACAATTAAATACAATTATGCCGTGGTAAGCAAGCACAACTACTAAAAGATTCCACCGAAGGACACCGTCAAGGCCGCACGTTTGCACCTTAAACCACTTAATTACAAATCAAGCTGCAGGCAAATCTAAAAGCACAGCAAGCAGAAAAGCACCTACTCCATGTTAACGACGGGCACGAGCGTTAGTACCACTTACTGTATGCAAATGCGAATGCAACAGTTCGAACTCGTCTTTAGGGTGCAGCTGTTCGAAATGATTCGCAGGGAGCACGTCTACGGGATGCGTGATCACGGCGTTTTCCAGAGGCTTGTGGACCAGAATAGGCCGCACCTTTTCTTTCTTGCCGCGCTTCTGGAAAGCAAGCCACTTACAGCATGCACTAGAATCTAACTCGGCTAAATAGTCAGTTTGCAAGATATACACATATTTTGAAGAGTTGGTTACGAAATCCTGGTGGATTATTATGGGAAATCAATTGCCCGGTGTTCCTAAAAGCGTAAATATTAGAAAGCTATCGAAAGTAACTTGATATTTCCCCCTCACACCAAGCAATACTTTCATATTATCAAAGGTTAAAAATATACAAGTTAAAGACTACAACTATTTTACGACGTACATACAATAATTACAATCTGTTGAAGTTAAGCATTTATATGCTTTCGTGATAAAACTTCGAAAAACACAATACCATGGTTATTTTTATAAACTACAATCCAGGCCAATTAAAAAGTTTATAGCGGAATAAACAATACTCACACTAATCTGCAGAAAAATTTATCTTAATGACTTGTAAGCTAGCAAACAAGTCAAAATAACTAAAGCAAGTAGAATTATGTGACAGCGTCGTATTTATGGCATACCTTATTAACTGCATGTGCTTCAACAATGGGAGATTCTTCCACGACGGTGGGCTCTTTAAATTCCACATGCAGCTTTTGATGAGCATGATTTGCAGAAGACGTGGATGACGACGGGGACTCCGTGTCCTCAGATTCTTCAGCCGTTTCTGATTCCACAGGCACCGCCGGTTGCTTTTCCTTCACCTATCGAGGGCCTATTGGTATACATTTGCTGCTGTATGCGCAAATTTCATTTACCTTTTTGTTTGCTTTCTTGACCTTCTTTTCCTTGGGCTTTGCCCGATTGTGAGTGCCCAGAAGGGCATTGGCGTGTTGACGTTGCTCCGCTAGGGCTTCTTCGTAGCTCTTCTCCTTCATGCCGAACATAGAAATGAAGAGCAAGACACCAGCCGACACAATGAAGGTGGCCACACCGATCAGAGCCGTTTGAATATCCATGATTCTAGGAGGAAAAATTTAGGCATTTAATTTGTTAACATTCCACAGCAGCCATTTCAGAGCGTCCTATCCACATCACCAGTTTTGCAATAATGTTAAATGTCAATTATGATAAGATCAGCAGAATGCAATCTTTGCATTCCAAAGATAGCCCTCTCAATGCAGGTTCAATAAGAGCGAAAGCCACACGATTGTACTCGTTTTAATTGGTTTATTAAGGCGATAAATCGTGTGAAAATTCCTACGAAATACAATTGGGAGAGCGAGGAAAATCGAGGCCGTTACTATCGCTGGCGCTGTCCAAGAAACTGCCAAAAAAACAACAGGCGGATAAAGAGGAGGCCGCCGTCGTTTTTCAACTGTTTCGAGAGAAAAAATCGGCAATTAGCCTCCTACAATTTGAGCGCAGAATGCGAGAAAAAGTCAAAATCGTCAAGGCCACGTAGCAAATCATGGAAGGCGGTGTAAACGGGTTGCATGCGCCGGTAGAGTCGGGGATTTTACAGCAAAACTGGGCTGCAAATGGTCGCAGCTTTGCTGCAAAAGTGCTGTACCTACCTTGCAAGTGGTTTTTAAATTACGGACAATAAAAAACAAATTTGTACACGACACAAGAACAACCTACACATACGATAACACCAACTTGACACCAACTAACGCTGGACAGGCGCACTCGTTGCGCACCGTGTTTGCGCACAATCCTGGTCTTAATAAATTCCCCTACCCATTTTCACTGGGGTTTAAATTTAAAAATCATCCAGATTTGTTACGTATTATCTAAACAAAGTGTTTCTGAAGTTGAATACGCGTTTAAATTATAGACCAAGATACCGGTATGTTTGTCCATAGGTAGAACTACATAAAAGGGTGCTTAGCACCCCCTGAGCATAAGCTTAACATATGATATGCAAGTGGTGTTGATTTTACCAAAAATTAGCTGTGGTGCTATGGCGATTTTTTCTTCACTACTAACATAAAACATACTCTCAGATGTAACATGATCATGGATCACCCCCCACCCACCCTCTTTTTAAAGAAATTTTTTTGAAAGTTGGCATATCGTACTTACAGTTGTTTTCACATACCGAGAATATGCTGATTGGTTGTTAATAGCTATTTATGCAACAAGTGCTAAAAGTCAACGTTTATGCACGAGACATGAAAATTATGAAACGAAGCCGAAGGCTGAGTTTCATAACATGTCTCGTGCATAAAGTATATTAAGCTACATGGTTGGTAAGTGAATCTTACAAAGACGAGGGTATTGCCGAGGTTCTCAAATACCCGAGACCTGTAAGCGAACTTTCAACTGCGTGGTTTACAGTATGTATTTTTGGAATAGATACAATAGCTGCAAAAAAGGACAAATTTACAAATTCATTAGTCATGAATTTTTATTATTTTAGGCGATTAAATGACCGCAACTGTCATGTGAATAATTCAGACGTGTCCTATGTCATATCAAATTTTAATATCAAAAGTAACACATAATATCTAAGCAAGAAATAATACTAGCTTTCCTGATTAATTCAAATATTCGAAAAATCCTTGTTACGTTATTGATATGAAGTTAACATGTAGTTATTGAGCTGTTGCAAACAATTGCCAATTTCATTTTAAGTTGTAACCTCAGAAATATTTGTTATCGACTTTCGCTGCTTGATAAATGTGGTATATAAACTTTTGAACTTATTTCAGTTTACATTTTTTATTATCATTGTTAGTGTAAGCAAAATAAACACTTTGTTCTTGCTTTGTATAATTATACGCACTGTTTTCTTTGTCTTGTTCAATTCCTCTCTCTCTCTCTCTCTCTCTTTGTAGTCAGACAGATAGGAATGGATTGGTAACCTTAGCTCAGTTCAACATCAGACCACTTTTTCCTAAATTCGATGAACTTAAAGAACACGTTCTATCAGCTGTGATATGCTTAACCGAAACTTGGATGACCCCTAACACAACAAATAATTTAATTACAATAGAGGGATATAAGTTGGTAAGAAAAGACCGTTCAAGAGGGAAAGAAGGTGGAGTAGGTATACCGGGTGACAATGAGACTAGGGCCATGCTTATATCTTCTTTATTTATGAATGGATTTGGATAAAATTGTATACTAAGATACTAGACATAATTTCTGATTGGCCGATAGATATAGTCAAAATGGCTAACTTCCAGTTTTACCGGAAATAATACCAACTTTGATTTTTTAAATGGAACACTCTGTATATTTTGTGTTTTTCTGAATCTACGAGTCAAACTACATATAATAGTCATGCCAAATTTCAATTTTTTAAACAAAAAAATTATTTTTTCAATTTGTATTTTTTACCATTAGAAGGTCTTGACTTGGAAAAATCTATTCTAATTGACTCCAGAAACTCTTAATAATAGCTATTTTATCAATGAGGTCAATAACAAACCTTTAATAAAAGAATATAATTTGCTAAGCTCGTTTAAAAAAAAACACTTTTTTTAAATGGCACCTACTAAGGACCATCTTTCTATTAGATAGAAAATGTAATTACCAATCTAACGATATGCATCATGCGCTACTTTATCTTTATCTGAAACTGAAAATTAATTAATTATTTTTTAAAATCTATTTAAAAAACCAAAGTTAGTGTCGCTTCCGGTGAAACCGGAAGTTACACTAACTTTGGTTATTTAAATAGATCACTCTATATGTTTTATGTTTTTCGGAATCTACAACTCCAATTACATACGACAGTGTTGCCAAATTTGCTTAGGTATTATTAGTTATTACATAAAAATATTTGAAAAAATAGTTGATTAATTAATTTTTAGTTTCAGATAAAGATATAGTAGTGCATGGTGCATATCCTTAGATTGGTAATTACATTTTCTATCTAATGGCAAGATGGCCATTAGTAGGTGCCATTTAAAATAAGTGACTTTTTCTTAAAAAACGAGTTTAGCAAATTACTCGTATATTCTTTTATTAAAGGTTTGCTATTGACCTTATTGATAAAATAGCTATTATTAAGAGTTGCTACAGTCAATTAGAATATATTTTTCCAAGTCAAGGTCTTTTATGGTACATACATAATCTGTAACCCCTTATACCGTTACAGTGTCGGGGTGCCGGGCGCACCGAGCCGCTGAGGGTAAAATAAAAATTAAAAAAATAATTTTTTTGTTTAAAAAAATTGAAATTTGACAAGACTATTATATGCAATTTGACTCGTAGATTCAGAAAAACATAAAATATACAGAATGTTCTATTTAAAAAATCAAAGTTAGTATCATTTCCGGTAAAACCGAAAGCCAGCTATTTTGACAATATCTATCGGAAATTATGTCTAGTATCTTGGTATAAAATTTTATCTAAATCGATTCTTAAATAAAGAAGATATAAGCATGGCCCTAGTCTCATTCTCACCCGGTATACGTCAAAGATTCCTTTTCCCTTATCTATTATTGATAGCGATGCTAGTATAGAACAATTAAGGGTAAAAATTAACATAAACAAGCAACATTTCGCAATAGGAATTGTGTATAGGCAGCCAGGTTCATCAATCATACAATGAATTTCTAATGTATTAGTACCTATCGCAGTTTTCTAATTTGCTGCCTCAATATGATGATGTATTCTGTCTTGGTGACTTTAACATAGACCTATTAAAAATTATCTCGTCTGCTTTTCAAAAACTTTACTCAGTGCTTGAAGCGTTTAACCTACTACAAATTGTGAACTCCCCTACTCGTCTTACTTTTAATTCGGCAACACTTATAATAACTTCAAATACTGACAATATTGCAAGAAATGTAAATGTAATCTCTCTTGACCATTTGACTGATCACGAATTAACTTACTGTGAGTTAAATATTAAGAGTAATGCAATCATACCTGTTTATCATATTTACTTTTCTCTAAAACTAACTAAACCCTTGCCTAAACCTTCAGTTAGTGAACTGCACTATTTAGAGAGGTTGAAAATGACCCGGAAGAAAATAAACAATTTGATTAAGGCTCAAATAGTAGATGATCTGCATAAGCCTGCGCGAATAACTTTTTGAAGGTGTCGTGTCCTAATAGTAAAAGGATTGGATGATCTTCATCAGGTCGATTTAGTAGAAATGACACCATACTCTAAAGTAAATAAAGGTTATCGATATATTTTTGTAATTATAGATGTATTTTCAAAATATGTTTGGCTAGAGCCTGTAAAACAAAAACCTTTAACGAAGTTGCTAGAGTGACTGAAAAAATACTGTCTGAAAGCGGCAGAATTTCGAAGAACTTGCAGACAGATCAAGGTAAAGACACTAATGATTAAATTGAAAATTAACAATTTTTCAACATTTTGCACTAAAAACGAGTGTGTCGTTGGAAGAGCAAATTTTACACTCAAATCTATTATGTGGAAGATGTTTAGTTTCCAAGGTTCTTACAAATGGTTTTCTCTATTATCTCAAATCGGTTACACCTACAATCACAGAAAACATAGTACAATTGGTAAAACACCCGTTGATGTGACTAAGAGTAACAAGAAGGAAATTCCCAATCAAGCCTATAATCACATAAAAATGACTGATTTAAAAACGCCCAACTGGGCTCATAAAATATTCACTATCGATCAAGTTAAATTAACTAATCTTATTACCTATCTACTAAAAGATGCTTCCAATTGGCCTATTTGAGGATGTTCCTACGATCTTGAGCTTCAAAAAGTTAAATATCCAGATATACATCTCGTTGAACGTGTAGTAAAACGAAAACCTAAAAAGGTATTTGTAAAATGGATTCGATTTTCAAATCAGCACAGTAGCTGGATTGATGCTAAAAATATCATCTAAATTACCACATGTTGTGATGACTAATCACTTAATTTTCATCTGTGCTATATAAACCTGATGTGTTGCAGCATTTCTATCATTCTCTTGTACGCGCGCTCTCTCTCCAAAACATGGCAGATTTCAATCAGAAACTTCGCAACTTAAATGAGGTTAAAGAGTGGGGAAATGTACGAGATTTGAAGGTTGACGAAAAATACCTAATAATAAATGTGTATCGGAGCTCCACCAAATACGGCAATAAAGTGGCAGTAGAATTGGATAACCTCCGATTCATTCTACCAGCACGCTACGATTGTCTAACAGATGCAGATCTGCAACGATTCCGCTACTACATCATCTCGGGCGGCAAGTGTGGAAACAGCACGGAACTTGTCTTCGAGGAGATCGTAACACTTCAGACAGAGATGGCAACAATACGTATAGCACAATAATTGACTGATTCATAATATATTTGTTAGTATAGCTAATATTTTTACTACAAGCTAATAATTTTATACACGTACGTTTTAGACAAATAAATAAAATTATATTTACAATTGTTGTTTCATTACACCGTTGTGCTCGCTAGACCCAATAATAGTCCATCTGTATTTCTTAAAAAGTGCTCGATATCATTATCTGAGCCATTAACTATTATCTATAATAAATCTGTATCTGAACGATGCTGTCCTACGTGGAAAGGCGCTCTTGTAACTCCTGTACATAAATCCGCCAGCAAAAGCGAAATTAACTATCGCCTAATTTCGAAACTGTATTTAATAAGGTAGGTATTTGTAAAACTAATATACAATGTAATATTAAAAAATTACTGTATGTCGATGTACATGGAGATCTTCTGAAGCGGATTATTTCATATCTAAGTATTAGAAACCAGTGTGTAATGTGTATGTGTCGGAAACTGTTAATATAACATCTGGAATACCCCAAAGATCGCATCTAGAACCGTTGTTTTTTATTCTGTTTTTAAATAATATTTCTCTCTGTTTTCAATATTCAAAATTTTTAATAGGTATACGCTGATGATTTGAAAATGTATGCTAAGGTCAGTACAGTAAGCGATTGTCAAAAAATGCAGCATGACATTAATAGATTTGTCATCTATTGCACCAACAACTGCTTAGTACTAAATCCTGATAAGTGTAACTGGATACAGTTTACAAGAAATCGCAATGGAATAAATTATCAAATTAACAGTGCAAATATAAGCAATACGCTCAGCATCAAGGATCTAGGTGTTATATTGGATAGCAAACTGCGATTTGACAAACACATTGACTCAATTACACAAAAAGTCTATAGAGCATTAGGATTTATAATTAGGACTTCTCAACCCTTTAAGAGCGCTTTATTGTACAATTCATTAGTCAGAAGTATACTGGAATTTGCTGTATCTGTGTGGATCTAGCAATATAAAAATAATGGAGGTCATTGACTCCCCCCATTAATCACATCCGGCGCAAACATTGTCTGGGAATGTGTAATTGGTGGAATTGCAAGGAAAGTACTGTATAAACCTGTCTAGTCATGTTGAAATATGTTCTCATTGTCTACTAAAAGACCTGTTCAGAATTGTTCAGACACCACATCCGCTGTAAATTAAAAAAAAAATGACATCTGGCTACGCGCAAATATAGCCCATATTTATATATATATTGGTTCTGCGCATAGTTTTACATTTTCGAACTGTAAAAATATAAAATTTTTGTTTCTGTAACAAATTTCTTTAATTCCAGTTACAACTAGTTCTGTTCCTCCTGGGGTTCCTCCAAACGATGGCATTGCGCAATTTTAATCCTGCATTTTAGTTGCTGCATGCCAATGTTGGTAATTTGATCTATATCTTCTGCTGTATTAATAGATCTGGATCTCGCCGTTCTCCCTTGTAAAATTCAACTTTTTCTACATTGGGGTATGAGTGACCATTATACGTAGAAACTCCATTATTTTTAAATTTTATAAACGGTTCTTTTGTTGACAAACATGCAATATGTAATCCATTAAATGGAACACAAATATATCCCTGTACTCTAAGTTTCTCTTGGTTATTGTCGTAAATAGCTATAAGACGTTGTTTAAAATACCCTTTTAAGAAGTATACACTTTTGCTTCCATCTTTTTCTGCTAGAACCCCAACAGTCGGAAAATTTCCCCTAGTATTTACGATAAATGGGAAAATCTTGTATATCCAAGTTGTACCGAGATTTCTCCAAAGGTTTTGATTAAAGTAACTGCATAGTCTAATCTCCGTTTCTTTTACTTTTTGTTTTTTTGACAGAACATTTTTGTACTCTTCTTTTATAGTTTGTTTCCGCTAAATAATCTAGTTCTATTTTTACTTCCTTTTTCGATAAAAAAAGTTTTGGATTTACCCCAAAAATTCGAAATTGAGTTTTCAACAGATCTTTACGTTTTAGAGTCCCTTGAACCCAAAATACATATTTTTGTTTATTGGTCTGTCTGTGTGTCTGTGTGTGGTGTGTCTGTGAACAGAATATCTCAAAAACGAAAAGAGATATGGCGTTGAAACTTCATATATAAGTTTTGTGTACTATCTAGATGCGACAGCAACCTTTTGAAGAAAATCGCATAACCGTAAGTATGGTGTTTACTCTTGTGATTTTTCAGTTTTTTTCGATTTGTTCAAAAACGGTTTTTTTTCAAATTTTAAATGTTTATTACATTTTTAATGTGTATTGATGTGAGATAAGTGATTTTTTGGTTCAATATCTCTAAAATGGGTTTCTTTTGTTTTTTATTCTATTTTCTTATTAACTCCTATTTTAGATAGGACACCCGGTATATTATTAAATTTTTGAATTTAACTGAAAATTTTAGGGAAAATTTGTCACTTAAACTAACGCTCCATTTTGTACCGTTTTTTGTAGAATTTGTAATTTTTGAAAATTTTTGACAAATGCTTCAAAATTAGAAATCAAATGTTTAGCTAATTATAAGATCACTGTAACAGGAAGTTGTGTGCGTGTATCATACCAGATTTTTTAAATTTCTATTTCTTCCAGCTCCAATTTTCGCTTGCTTGCACTTAACACTGATAAGGTTTAGGCTCCTTTATAATTATATTTTAATCAATTTTCAGTTGCCCTATTGATTTAATTTGGATATTCAAAATTATTTTTCCGGCAAGCTCCTGAAAATGCACTTGACTGAAAATCAGACTGGATTCCTTTTATCTAGATTGCTTATTCTGAAATTTGATGTTCCGATTTTAATTATGACAATTCAAAAAACTTTGTCAAACTGTACGTCAAGCAAACTTTGAAAATTCAATCACAAATACTTGATGGTTACATTTGTTATATGACAATCTCAAATAGTAAGTACTTCCGTATCAATTAATTCACTTTTAATCTTTATTTTATTTCAGTTGTTATTTAATACTTAGACTCATTTACCTTTTATTTGAACTTATCACCCTCATCTGCAGAAATCAACCCGTTCTACTCTGCTACTGATCACAACCGCTCCATTAAAAACCACGGTGAAGACCTCAAATGATTACCAAACGGTCAAACTGCCCAGAATGAGGATCCGTATTAACTCAGGAAAAACTAGTTTGCCTCAGGAATCAGCCCACACAGTTCCTTCACAGCATGGATCTAAACAGACCCCATTAGTAGTGGTTTCTTTTCCATATTCAATCCAAACCACTCCCCTGAAGTACGCCACAGCTCAGCACCAAGAATCCCGACCAAGGACAAGACACCAGACCCCAATTGACTAGCCCCATATACATGCTCACTCTTCCAACGATTTCAGTGCGACTCTCCATCCGTGTAAATAGCTCAATCCAACTCAATTGGCGCACAATGTGAAATGTAATTCCACAATAAACTTAATTTAGCATTTCTTTCTTTTTCTGTAGATTAGCACTGCTTTAGTTAAATATTCTCACCACATTCTTTGTCTTCCTCCATTTAGTATACTCATCTTCTTATTTTTAACATTTCTTTTTTTCCACCATGCGAGTTTTGTATTAACTGCAACCCTTTATATTCCAAACATTTCTAACTTTTCAAAAGGGGTTTATTTTAATAATTTCTATTTACAAAAATCCGTTACATTATTGGTGAGCGAATGGCCAAGCGAGCAAATGCTCGCCTCTCAGGCGGCCGGTCCGGGTTCGAATCCCGGAGACTCTAGAGTTTAAAATTGTACGCTCCCCGGTTACCACGCTAACACCTGCGGTAGTCGTTAACCCCTAACAAGGGAATCCTTCCTCAGTTTCGACGGGCAAGGCTAGCCACCTACCCGGCCTAAGAGTAAAGAGGGCTCATAGAACCACTTTGTGGTTAAAACAGGCCACTGGCCTATAATAAGAGGAAGAAGAGAACGTTACATTATTTTATTTTCAAATTTGTTATATCAATAATAAAAACAAACGATATAGCTTATTTTCTCCATCGAATACTCTATAAAAGCTTTATTTTGATTTCTACCCACTATGTGCAATAGTCTATCTCGAAATAGTAATTTACGTTACAAGTATAGAAAGTAGAGCTTTTCAGTACGAGTGAGATGTTTCCGGAAGAGGCCGTTAGGCCGAGTCCGGAATTTCGAGACGAGTATGGAAAAGCCACTTTCATACGAGTTTCGTACACTATTTTTTCGTACACTAGTATACAAAACGGTATAATAAATTTATCCCCTAATCTGAATTTGCCGTAAAATTGATTAATTAGAAAGTTACACTTTGCGGTATTTGTACGGCAAAGTAAAATTCGTACGACAAAATGCTACTTTGCCGTACGAATACCGCAAAGTGTAACTTTCTAATTAATAAATTGTACGGGAAAGTCGCTCTTTCAAGGCTAGTGTACGAAAAAAGTATTTGTCATCATTTCTCAATTTCATATTTAGTTATTACATTTACAGCTAGTCTTATAAAGGCCACTAATCTGACGTTAACTTTAATTCTCTGTTAAAGCAAACAAACGCGCATCAAAACGTTAGTGCTTATGGCATTTTATTCATTAGTAAACAAATTTTGATGCGCTTTTGTTTATTTTAACAGCGAATTAAAGTTAACGTCAGATTAGTGGCCTTTATAAAACTGGCTGTAAGTTAGAATCCTTCTATTTCTCAACTAGCCTCATAATATTAAATTATAAATTCTATTTACTTTCTTTACTAAATGCATATTAATAATTTAAATACCCAATTCATATCCAAATTGATCTTTATAATTTTTAATTACTGTAATCTTTTAATCCTATTTAAACTGATTTTTATACCCCTGTATCTATATCGTAACAATATATGGACAGGCGATAGTGGAGTTATTTCTTTAATTGGATATGGAGTAAGCCTGTGTGTTATGTTAGTTTTTTTTTCTTAAGACTTGCGGGATGACGTTACTTGTACCAGCCAATCCCAAGGCAGTAATATTTACATTTGGTGCTATCATAGAGAACAGTGTTGTAGATTGGGAAAATAATGTCTCTCCAGCCTTAATATAGCACTTTTGTATAATGTTTATGTTATCCTCGCATGAGTCGCTGTCTACAATTTCTACATAATTAACTAGTAAATAGTTAAAACTGCAGGCGAAGAGAACGTAGTTTATTATTTTCTCGCGCTGTTTTTGTTTATCTGGCAGTTGGTTTGCACCCCGGTCAACTTTCTTGTATTTTTGTTGCCCCAGAACACATATTGTAAAACATTGTTAAACACAACATAACAGCTTTTTTGTAGACTTGTTAACTTGGTCCACATAGAAACGATTGGCACAGAATAAAACGGTGCATCTTATAAATACACTGACCAGCAGTGGCGTAACTATGGGGGGTGATATGGGTGTCGGAACAACCCCCAGAGGCTTTAGGAATAACTAAAATTCATCTTAAACAAAAAATCTAAAACTAGATTTTAGTAATGTATAATTGAATATCAATTATTACATTCGGAATTCGGACTCGATTATTTTTAAAATCCGATCTCAACGAACCTCCTTTGGACGTGATTGCTGAATTCAAATTATACCGGAAATGCCAAAATGTACAAAATTTTCCATATAAGACAGCAATGGATGCGCTAGCTACGTACAATAAGGACATGTTTCCAAACATATTCAAGTTGCTGGAAATCTTTGCAACGATTCCTTTGTCAACTGCAACAGCTGAAAGATCATTCTCCACCTTAAATAGAATTAAGACTTTTCTCCGAAATACAACATCGCAATATAGGATGAATGGATTGGCAATACTCTCCATTCACAGAGAACTGCAGGTGAACGTAGATGAAATTATAAACGAGTTAGCAAAAAACCAAGAAAACTTGAATTACTACTATAAATTGTATGGCAATTGTAATGATTTTATTAACAGTATAGTTGCTTTCATTTATATAGGACTTGCAAAATGACATTTAACATTTTCATAGGTTAGAGTTACTGCAAGGACAGGCATTATCTTGCAATTTTGTTTTACAAGTAAGCTAAGTTGTTATTTATTTAGCAAATAATTATTTCTGATTTCTTTTAGTTAATAAGGAAATAATAAGCAAAAATTAAATTTTTAAATGTAACTAGGTGGTCTATACTGCTAAGAAGTTAAATCAAGGCCTACCACAAGTCCTGTAGAAATGAAATCAACTATGCTTTATGATGCGCTCATTTTTTTTTTAAATTCGTCTTGTAAGGTCGATCACAGTGATCAAGAAGTATCATTTTCAATATTTTTACGCCTTTCCAATTGCTTGACTTGAAGTAAAGCCGATTTTCCTAATCATCCACAATTTTGAAGTGAATTAAAACAAATTCCATATGAGGTTCTAGCATATAAACAAATTTATTTTTGAAAATGTCAAGTTTAGGCAACAAAATACGCGTTTAGGCAAAATACTATGTCTCAAAAAATGTTATTCTTTATAAAACAAATTTTGGCATAGTCTGGTTAAGCTTGGCCTACAAAACTGATAAAAAGGCACTCCCTAGAATCCGCCCCCTATTGATCCTCCCAGAACACCCCCCAGAGCAAAATCTTAGTTACGCCACTGCTGACCAGTACAGTTAAACAGTCCTCCAGAGGGTCGAACACATTACCTATCTTGTACTTGTATATTGCTGCTTCCAATCTTGTAATTTCGTGCTCTCTAGCCAAAGAAGATGTAAATGTTTCTTTAATCGTGCATCTGGACATTTGAAAAAGTCAATAATATGGTTTCCGATTTCCTTGTTAACTCATGGACTTATAATTCGGCAAATACATTTGTTGTATATTGCAATGTTGTAAAATCTCCACTTTGCGATGCCTGTAAATTTGCGATGAACTGCCTATCTGTTCGTTTTTACAAAATTATAAATTTAATTAGTTAAAATTTAAGGCAAATCCATACACACAATTCTCAGATTATATTTTTATACTGTGCTCAAACTTGCCTGTCAGTAAATTAAGGCTATTAAAATGAAATGTAATGATTAATTGCTCAAATAAAGTGGTTGAATTGCTTCTCTTTCTATTTTATTTAACTCTAATACCAAATACGCTAGCTCTCGGTAAACACAAACACTACTCATCTCAAGGTTAGTTCCAGAATTTCACTATATTCTCAAATTTTAGGTTATTTGTCTAAACGTAGCTCATTTGCTCGTTCTTAGTAGATAATTCAACATTTCGTAAATTGACAGATCAACACAAAATCGTGAAATAATGTGAGAAACCGTCAAGTAAATAATTCGAATATTCCCGCTTGGCAGCTAAAAACTCGCCGTCATTGTTAGAATGAAGTAGGCTCTTGCCTTCGTTATTCTCAGGCTGACGTAGAAGCCACGCCGACAGCTCACTTGTTTATGATGCCTAGAACTCCTCCAATTTTGCATGGATGACGCCGTTCGATTTTTGAAAATTACGGCGTAGCAGGACCCTTGGAAAAACGCTATACCTTTTCAGTAAAGTTCAATCTTGAATTTACATAGCTTGTGAAGTTCGCTTCGATGCTGCTCGCAGATGACGCTCCCGGTTTTCTGCCTCTGGCTCTGCTGGAGTCGCTTCCCTGGGTGCAGATGTTGAAAGCGACGTTTTTGCAGACCCCGCTGACGTCCTTGATCGCTGACCACTGGGTTTCGAAGATCGTAAAGTCCAGTTGCTCGGCTGCCGATGTCCACTCGAGGATGAGATTGGAAAATTTAACTCTTATGTCGTGGAAATCGCTACAAACATTCTCACAGGTGCATTGACACTTGGGAAATAAATTGGACCAATTTTTATAATTGGAAAAACACGTTTATTATCATAAAACATTAGCTAAATATGGAGCACAAATTCGACAAAAACGCATCAGGTTGCTAAGATACGGTGTTCTTCTACTATTAATTCGAAATTAGTTTTGATAATATTAACCACAAATAGAATAAAGTTTGATTACATAAATTACAAATCTAACATTTTCTTAAAACTAAAATATTGTTTTTTGTTTATAACTAGTATTTTTCTTTAGCGTTGCACTCACAAACGTTTTTAATTTCACTGCTCTGTTCTCTGGCACTTTGTTTTTAATTATTAACGCACTGATATTTGAGTCCACTTTTCACGTCGCTTGCTTCTCTTCTGTTGCCTACATTCAGGATTGCTCTTTGCAATTTTGTAGATTATCCAAATTCGACAAGCTACATTAATTTCTATTTTTAATGGTTCTCTCTGTTAATAACAAAAACGCATCAGGTTGCTAAGATACGGTGTTCTTCTACTATTAATTGGAAATTAGTTTTGATAATATTAACCATAAATAGAATAAAGTTTAATTACATAAATTACAAATCTAACATTTTCTTAAAACTAAAATATTGTCTTTTGCTTATAACTAGTTTTTTTCTTTAACGTTGCACTGACAAACGTTTTTAATTTCACTGCTCTGTTCTCTGGCACTTTGTTTTTAATTATTAACGCACTGATATTTGAGTCCACTTTTCACGTCGCTTGCTTCTCTTCTGTTGCCTACATTCAGGATTGCTCTTTGCAATTTTCTAGATTATCCTTATCTTCAATCTATCCGTCAGATTGCTCACAATTTTCACTGTCCTTTCCTTTTATTGATAACTACGCTCATTTATGTGCACATAACAACCTTTTGTGTCAATTACTTTCATTTGGTCTGGCTTTACATATGCACAAATTTATCATTTTAGTTACATTACTGTATTCAAAAGCCAAATTCAAACCCTCTGAAATATGCTTTGCTTTTGCGTGTCTTTATCCGACTAATTACTGCTTCTCGCATCTCATTTACAATGCATTTAATACTTTTATTATTGTTTAAAATTGCAATTATATAAAATATCCTAACTTTGTGCTTTATTGACTTGGTTAAATATTTTGCACTGCAAACAGCCAAGTTGTGGGCTTAATACCATTTCAATATCTTAATTCTGCAATTCTAGTTCATCCATGTTAGATAGTTAATCTCAACTGTGTTATCGTTGTCTACAATCACATTACAATTTTCGTGGTATTTTACTAGTCATTATTTAATAGCACATATCCATCTTATGAAAAATGCTAGCAAATTTTTTTGGTATATCCAACTTCATAAGGTATAATTCGTCAACTTGAAGCTGTTTTAATATTCCAGGTAATTCATTTAACAGAGTTCCCACTTTAACATCCGCCAGCTCTACTTTGTAGGGGATACCAACTGGATTTTCATATTCCCTTCCGATTTGATCTGATTTTTTTTTGTATTCTTGTGCTGTTACTCCCATTAAGGAAAAATGGTAGTTTTGCTTTGACGCCATATCTAGCAGAAACGAACTTAGAGAATTTACGACGTAAATAGTTGTTATATGCACCGCACATTTTCCTTAGAAGTATGGAATGCCTCTTCTCTAAACTCTCTTCGCAGTCTGTTCGGTCACATATTTTAACTACCATAATGTTGTCACAAACGGGTCCGTAATCGGTGTAGGCCGATTTAAATTTTTGTTACAGAGAAGTGTTTACAAACCTGTCTTCGAAGAGATTGTGACACCCCACACAGAGAAGGCAACAACAGCTCTAGCACAATAATTGACTGTGCATAATATATTTGTAATAATTTTATACATGTACGTTTTAGGAAAATAAATACAATTATATTTACAATTGTCGTTTTATTATACCGTTGTGCTCATAAAACCGTACAGGATAATATTTAAAATCTGGTTCGCTGTGAGAACAGGTTTCAACAAGTCTACAGCTCTTTTAGTAGACAATGAGAACAGGTCTGGATAGGTTTGAACCCCATAATGGAGGTCATTGACCCCCCTCATTAACCACATTCAGCACAAATTCCCAGACAATCACATCTGGCTCACATATATGTATTATACATATTGTAATGGCCGCCCACTACTAATTAATTGCTTCTATTAATAAAAATATCTAAAGCCACCATACATATTATTTTTAATTCTGGGTTTGTCACAAATCAGATAACTAATTTTGGTTCTCAGGGATAACACAGGCCTGCAAATTGAAATTTTTTGATTTTTTTACCGTAATGGGGGAATCGTATGTATTTTGGTGCGCTGAGTCCAAATATGACCTCAGTTTTTCTCCAGCACGTAGAGATTTTCCGCAAAATGAAAAAGAAAGTTATGCAAAACCCGCAGTACATATAGGTAAAAATGCATTTTGAAATAAAAAAAATATATTACTAGTGGTTTATTTACATTTTTAAATACAATTTGATAAAAATAATATGTAGTATATACAATAAGGATTTATAATTCTTTATAATATCTACATCTTTTTCCCCCAAAACTCCGTTTTGAGCTTTTCCGTTTGTGTGGGATGTCTGGAAGTTCTCTATGAAGCATCCAACAGTAGTCTCCCACCATATTCACATCCCATCGTCCTTGGTACCTCCATTTCTTTGATGTCTTGGTGGAACCTCTCGCCCTGCTCTTCACTTACGGCACCAAGGTTTTCTGAGAAATAACTCAAATGGGAGTTCAAAAAGTGAAGTTCGAAGCTCATGGAGCACCCCAAAGTTTTAAAACATTTCAACATTTTATTTACAATTTCTTCATAATCCGGGTCCTTATTGTTCCCCAAAAACTTAGTCACAACTTCTTTAAATGATATACACGCCTCTTTCTCAGCTTTTTTCATCACCTTTCAAACTGATTGTCTTTCATTAGTTTCCGAATGTCCGGGCCAACATTAACATTGGAATCTGAAAACACCGAAGAAAAGCGATAAACCTTAATTGCATACTATTAAGGTAATGGGTTTCCATGATTCATATGCTGACTAATACTGTTAAATATACTAATTTTTATCATATTTTATAGTTTCTAATATAAAACTATGAAGCCGAATAGGAAAAACAACTTTTTTCGGCATATTCATAAATATACGCCTTAAGCCAACAAGCTTGTGGCAATATTTTGTTGCTTGTCCTGTCTTTTGATTTAAAATCTCCTTATTCTTTTCAATAATTTTCATAATTCTGCCTTTATAATGTATGTATTCCATCCCTATCTGTTCATCATCCAGCATTCCTTCTATTATCGCACAATTATTTACTATTATTTCGTCTTCGGCACACTGGCTTCGAAAACAAATCATATTATTATCGTCTCCCGCTCTATCAGCTGGGCAACAATTTTCATGCACTTGGCCCCCATACTTGGATCCAGACCAATGCTTTCTAATATTATCTATTTGAATACACTTCTCCATCCCATCAATTCTAATTCCAACTTGCTGAATAATATCAACTCCTATCACAAATTGTACATTTAGGGCAGACACTATGTAAAATCGCACATCGTATTGTTTCTTATTTATACAGATCTTGATTGCCAATACTCTTGTTGTAGTTGATATCTTCTTCCTTGTTGCTGACAGTAACTCGATTTTGTTGACTTTTATAATATTACTTTGTAACACGTTTAAATGCCTATTTAGAACTTCCTCTTGTATTAGAGAAATCATTGCTCCGGTATCAATCAGCGCCTCATATTCTTGATCCAGAAATTTTAATTTAATAATTGGTAAGCATGAGATTAATATTTCTTCTTCATTTTCTTCTAATAAAAACTCCCCCGCTTTCTCATGGGTGATGGCGAAGTTTGCGACGTCCTTAAATCTACTATTTACAAGGTTATTTATACATAATTCTAAAATTGAGTTTTTTTTTATCCAACGAGGGCTCCTCATGCACCTCTGCAATTACGATTTTATTCATGTCTTCTTCTTCCTGTCTCCTTGGCGTAAATATGGTATTAACGAATTGTCTGTCCTTTGGTTTATTTACTTCGTCTTCCTGACATCTTCTTTTGTTTCTTTCTTCTATTAGGTCGTTGTAACTTCTTTGGTTATTTTGTTCCCCCCTGTTAAAATTGGTCCTATTTTGATTCCAGTTCGGATTGTTGTTGTAATTTCTCCTCGGGTACCGGTTATAATTGTAACGATCCTGTTGTCTATTATTATCCTGGTTATAATTGTTGTAATTTCTGTTAGGCCGAAAATTGTTATTAAAATTGTCCTCCCACTTTCTCTTGCTCGACGTTTGGTACGTGTTGCCACTATAATTTTGATAAGGACTATTAGGTCTTACTTCTTTTTCATTATGAACAGCCAGGTCATAATTTCTCACAATTTCCAGGAAGTCCCTCAACGTCCTCACGTTCTGAACCGCCACTGCTCGAGTGATCTCGGCCTCTAAATGTCTGGAGAGATGCTGAATGATTTCCTCCTCGGTCAATCTTGGTGTCAAATATTGGGCTTTATTGTATCGGTGCATGATGTTAATTTCTCTGGACCCGATGTCAGCTCAGTTCGTACCTGTGCCTGGTGAGTATTACTCCAATATTGTTGTTTGAACATTTCCTTAAATTCGTTGTATGTCGTGTATTTGCATTTTATGATGCTATGCCATATTTCTGCGTTGTGTCGCATCGCAATATTAATTATCTGGAGCTTTCTGCACTCAGTTGGAATAGTCCGCATGACATCATCTAATTTTGCCAAGAATATCATTGGCAATTCGCCACTTCTGCCTTCGAATTTGGGAATCATGTCATTATTTATGTTAGTACCCGTTGTGCTTACCGGAAGCTCTTGTATTTGCTCGAACCGTTCATGCACTCCTTGCATTTCTCTTGTTATCCGATTGTCCATCAGGGCAATGTGGTGTGTATTACGGCTCTGCCCCTCTTGTAGTTTCACCCATTGTTCGTCCGCTTTTGTTGCGAGGGTAACTAACTCGACTTCAATCACTTCTTTATGTTGTGCTAGTTGTTCTATCGTTTTATTTTCTACACCCTTAATTTTGTGATCAATTTCTTCACCTTTCTGTCCGATCTTTTCTTCTATCAACTGTCCCACTTCTTGATGTAATTCTTGTCGAATTTCTTCTTTGGTTGTTGCCTTGAATGTTTCCAAATTTTCCTGTAACCTACCGATTTTATCTTGCAACTCTTGTTTGTTATCCTGTTGCTTCTGCATTAGTTTGTTTTTTAATCCTTCTAGCATCAATTTGGTGTGGTTGTATCCCCTCACTTCTCTCTCTTCTGCATTCTTCGTCAATTTCTCTTTTAATTCCTGTACACTCTTTGTCACATCTTGTTGTAATTCTTGTATGTTCTTTGCTGTCCTCTCCGACTCTTGTTTTAATTCCTGTATGCTATTTGCTGTCCTTTCCAATTCTTGTTTTAATTCCTGAATGCTATTTGCTGTCCTTTCCGATTCTTGTTTTAATTCCTGTATGTTATTTGCAATTAATTCATGTAGCTTTTTGTCCCGTTCTTCGGCTTCTAGTCGACTTGCTTCTTTATTCTTCTTGTCCCGCTCTTCTGCTTCTGCTTTATTTTTCTTGTCTCGCTCTTCTGCCTTCTTATCGTTTTCTAGCTGCATTTGTCTTAATGCCTCCATCATTGTGTTTAACTCAAACGTTTGCTTCGGGGCTTGGTGCATTTGTTGCTCCGCCTGATCCCCTTGACGTCCTTGTTCTGCCGCAGCCTGTTCAGGTACTTGCGTGACTTCTTCTGCTTGATATTCCTCTTCCTGTCCTTCTTCCATCCTCTTCTGTCTTCTGGTACGCTTATACATCCTTTCTGAGTTTATCTTTCAGTGATTTAGCAAAAACAAAGCGTTCGCACTTACCAGCGAAGCTACCCACACAGATAATAAATTCGAGGTACAAATTTTATGCTTTAAAATGGCAATGTAGTTTATAATTAATTTTACCTAGCTACTATCTGTTAATTGATTTATCAATTTAAATTTTTGCTTCAGCGTTGGGCGTCAATTTTTTGTAATGGCCGCCCACTACTAATTAATTGTTTCTATTAATAAAAATATCTAGAGCCCCCATACATATTATTTTTAATTCTGGGTTCGTCACAAATCAGATAACTAATTTTGGTTCTCAGGGATAATTAAATGAGCGGTCTAGTAATATGCTTGACCTGAATAATCGTACGCCCCTATTTATAATGTAATCTACTTGCAACTTGAATTATTGTTGGCTAACTCATAGCAGAACAGAGCTCTTATTCAAGGTCTGGGTTCACAATTTTAGGTTTAAAATTTTGATCGCACGCCTATGGTGCGTAGGTCAAAAGCAACCTAAATGCTACAACGGAGCTAATCTGTCATATAATTTTACGTCTTTATGAAAAACTAGCAAATGCAGATCCTTTTCGTGTTTGTGATATGAATTACTACTCAATGAGCAAATTAAATAGGTAAGTTTTTTATTTTCCCGCTTTCTTATAGCGTCGGTTGATCGTGTTTTGTTTCTAGCCAAAACCCTCCATTTCTTTGATTCGAAATAATGACGTCAAGGAATCCTAACCTCAATTCTGGACTTCTAAATTCTCAATTTGAAGCTACTGAAGCTATTAAATGGCCGTGAATCTGCCAAGCAGCGATGCTATTCCACTCCCGGGTAGGTTTTACGGTGGTACATGTACAATTTTGCTTCACAACTAACCTTGCAATTTTTCCAGGTGCTGTCCGATGATGTCCGGAGAGGTGATAATGTGCCAGATCTTCTCTCAGCGAGCAGGAACCGTGGTGCAAGCCTTGGAGGAGCTGGACTGGTGTGCCGCCGATGTAGCCACGAAGTCAGGAACCTCGGAAACCGCCTCTTGCTGTTAAACGTAGGCCAAAATAGGATGGCGAACGTCCCTCGGAAGCCGTTGTGGATCGGAAATATTTTGTAGTAGCCGATTTTAAAACCCACACTTGTGCTTGAACACTGCTATGTCGTGAACACTCTGGTAAAGTTTCGGAGCTGTATTTTAATATTTACTATATAAAAATTAGATTTTTCTGGGAGAATAAAACTGGGCTGTCAGTAAAATTATTTTATTTTTAGTCGTTATTAACAATTGCACATCAATACAAATAGAAACTCAACTCTGTTCAAGTGACCTTTTTAACAAATAAATTCTTAAAATCTAACTAATTTTACAATTCTACCTTATTTACTAAATTGTCCTTTGATTTTTGTAATCATTGTCTTACATTATCAATCGCGTTGCACCGTTTTAAATGTCTTTTCATTCACTTATTGCACTGACTCATGTTTCTTTTCGCGCACATCCTCTTTTGATCACTTCTGAATTCAATTAAAAGTCCATTTCATCATTATACTTGCTAATCAATAAACTGTTTGTAAATTCAGAAAATTTCCAATATTGTTGTTCCATTTTACTTTTTTATTTATGATTTGCCTTTAGCTTTGACCTCACTTCGTGCTCGTTGCACCCTGCTTTGCCTTCCTCCACATTACCTTATTATGATATGCTCACAGAAAATTGTTATTAATAAATTATGACTTGCAAAATACCCTCGACCAGCATTTACTAATTATTTTCATAATCGATTCATTCTTACAAATTTACATTGATTAAATAGAACATGAATCCAACCTCTATGATTTGAGCTCTGCCTTGTTCTTTATGTTAGGAGAATTAATTTCTTTATTACTTGCCGAGCTTTGCACATATTATTCCTAAATTCAAGTCTGATTAATTTTTATTTTATTGCAATTAGATGCCATTTCTCAATCTAAGCTTGTCTGAATTATTCATTATTTTGTTGTGCTGTTAGAAGTGAGACTCAGGGCTTAAGACCATCTCAATATAATGCTAGTAGGGCCTGGAAACATTACGGCGCCGACATAGTCTCACTTTGAGTATAACGCGTCTCGTGCACATGCGTGAGAATTCGAACTCCGCCTTTAGAAGCGAATTTTAAACTTGACTGGGAGGTTTACTTCCCCCACCGCGCGGACGACGCCGACGCGCTTGCTCACAGCTCACCATATACATTGAAGAGTTGGTTGTCTGTCTCACTTCCTTCGTGACCCCCCAACTCATGGCCGCTAGCAATATAGTAAGTAATATATATATATGCTGGCTCACATCCGGTGCAAATTCTTAGACAATGATAATAGAGCTCATTGACCCCCCCCCCCATTAACCACATTTAGCACAAATTCCCAGACATACATAAACATTTATACGTAAATCATTCATTCTTTCAAATTTTGATATATTTTTAAATTTTATTGGAAATTTTACTCCCGAGTAATTTCAAACTTTATGAAATGTCGATAGAAAGATATTCTATCAAAATTATTATTCGCAGAAAGTAATGGTGATACTATTGACCACAAAAAAACAAAATTCATCATTATTTTTTACGTTAACTACAGCTTTTTTGTTTTTTTATATCTTGAGGTAGCTCGATATAACTACCTACTGTTGATGGAGTGTAATTATTTAAATTTACTTTTAAATTTATTATCTCGAGTAAACTCCAACCTGAATCACGTTCTTGAAAATCTTCTAATTTTGTCAACACATTATTTTCAACATAATTCGCATACCATTGTTTTACATTAGTACCAGAATTAATTTTTTATTTTTAGTAGCAAACATTTTTAAATCTATCTCTCCACTACTAGGTTTTATAAAATATGCGCTAAATATTACATTAGCTTTAAGCATTAAATTATTTTATATTCTTTTTTACTTCTATTGAAAAGCTTTGATATGCTTTTGAAAGGAATTCTTGCGGGTCCTTGTAACCTAAATTTACAATCATACCTGTCCTTATTCGACTATTAAAACATAACTCCTCGTCCTCCCACACCACCTTGTTCTTTTGCTGTTGCTCTTATTTTGTAGATAGTTGGTCACAATTTTTGCATAATGGGAAGTCGCAAGATCGGACCAAAATAAAATAGTGTTGGTAGCATGATACTTCTTAATGAAAGGAATAAATCGCCTTTTTACGTATTCACTTAACTACCTCTCAGCATTGATATTGGCTTCAATTATGTATGGCTCAGAAATGTTCCCATTTTTGTCTAATGCTTGCCAGACTAGATAAGTACTTCTTAAAAAAACTTTGCTTTGGGTTTCACTTTATTCTCAAATTTAAGCTGTTTACAGTCGGAAGAATGATAAAATTTACGCCTTGGAACTTCTGCGGGATTTGCAGGTACGTATGGTTCGTCATCAAGAATTAAAATTTTTCGGTTCGCTTAATCGCACACAAATCGTGTACCAGATTTTGCTCTACTCTCTTAATCTTTAAGATAACGTGGAACAATTTTTTTGTTCTCGCTCTAATGTGTAATTGCATAACTTTTATATGGGGCAAAGTAGAAGAAGGTATTTTAAATTTACTAGACAAATTACTCACCTATATTCCTGGCTGCTTTTTGTAGGTTTGTTTAATCTTTTGAACCACTTGTGGCTTTGACACAGACTTCGAACGACCAGCAAGACGCTTATACTCGATGCTGGAATCATATTTAAAACGTTTGATAACGTCATATAAAATGCTGTTAGGAACTCCTTCAGTGGAAAAATGATTTGTAAGTTATTTTTTACACGTATTTGCTTTATTAAGGTAAAACTAAACAATTCTCTTGCACGTACTGTGACACTAACCTTTTCTTATAAGGGTATCAAACTCTATTACCTCGGACTGCGGGAAATCCGGGTTCCCTCGCTGCAGGATAGCTTCACTAGCCGTGGGAGTTTTCGTGCCTTGGAGATGTTATTTTCTCCGTGAACATGCCAAGTACGTAGCTAACTGTAATCTGAATAATTAGTAATAGTTTGCCTGCTTGCACAAATTCACAATTCGAGTGGGAGCTTTAAGTGATTTGAATTGAAAGAATTCGAGCTGAAACTTGAATGTTTCGACAATCGCTTGTGAGGCGAGCAAAATTAGCCTCGAGGCGGCTTAAAACGGGCTTAAGTTCAGGGGACTGCTAAGTCTAATTAACGCCGGGATTATTTACAAGGGAATAATTTGAGCTGGCGAGGTGGGTCTTCTGACGAAGGCTTCCACTTCTAGCGAACTCCAGGTTTATTAACAGGAAAGTTTGAAGTAAGCGAGGTGGGTCTTCTGTCGAAGGCTTCCACTTCTAGCGAACTCCAGGTCTGGTCTTTTAGCGAATATCGGAAGGGAATCGGAAATTCGAGGCAGAAGAATAAGTAAGAATTTCTTCGAACAGGAGGGGAAAACAGGAAGGGGACGGGTAAACCTGAGCCAAGCTCAAGCTTCGGGTTCGGAAACTGGAATCGGAATCTGGAAAAATCTTTCTGGAGAATCTGTCTAAATGACCTCTGCAACTGCTTTTAAAGGCTTTGGATGTTTATAGGTGGGGGAGGAACGGCGTGCAGCTCACCTTTGTGTGCCTCCCGTTATCTCTTAATGGTGCCATCGTCCACGCTCGTTATCTTCTGGGCTATTGACACTCCGTGATTTGTGATAACGCTGAGGTCGGCGACGTATAAATTTGAATATATTATTTAATATGGGATTAACCAAATTTATACGGAAGCTAGCGTTACAGTACTTCTTTTTCACTGCGTTTAATTTTAATCGGTAACTTTGAAAGTGCGAGTTAAAGCTTTACTGAAATGGGGATAGAAAAATATTCTATCAGAATTCTTAATTGCAGGATGTAATGCTGATGCTACTGACCACAAAAAACAATGTTCATCATTATATTTTACGTTTACTACAGTTTTTTATTTTTTTATATCTTGAGGTAACTTGATATAACTACCTACTGCTGATGGTGTGTAATTATTTAAATTTACTTTTAATTGTAATATCTCTAGTAAACTGCAAGCTAAATCATGTTATTGTAAATCTTCAAATGTTGTCAACACGTTATATTCCACATAGTTCACATACCATTGTTTTACATTAGTACCAGAATCTATTTTTTTCATTTTTAGTAGAAAATGTTTTTAAAGCTATTTCGCCACTACTAGGTTTTATAAAATATGCGCTAAATTAGCATTAAATTATTTTTTATAATCTTTTTTATTTTTATTGTATAGTTTAGCACTACAGGCCTTGGAGGCCCATGGCTTGTTGGACTACTTTTTGCCATTTTTTTCTGTTTATTGTTTTTTCCTTCCATCTTGTAATTCTTAGCTGCCGTAGATCTTCTTCCACTTCATCTGTGCACCTTGCTTTTGGTCTTTCTTTTCTTCTGGTGCCACCTATTTAACTTTTGGTCACTTTGTTTGGAATACGCTTATCACACATCCTCATCACATGTCCCATCCATCTTAATCGCTGCGCTTTTATTACTCCTATTATGTCTGGTTCGGCATACAGTTTTCTTACTTCTTGATTAGTTCATCTTTCCCATACACCATCAACTTTCTTGTCCCCGAAAATTGTTCGTAGTACTTTCCTTTCCCACGCTGCTAGCATATTTTGGTTTGTTCTTATTAATGTCCACACCTCACTCCCGTATACTACTACTGGTCTTATTACGGTTTTATAAATATGGATCTTTACCACCCGTGATATTTCTTTACTCCGAAGCACTTCACTTAACGCAAACATACACCTGTGTCCAGCCATTATTCTTGACCTTATTTCTTCAGCTATTTCAGGTTTTCTGGTAAAAACTGTTCCCAAATAGCTAAAACTTGCCGCTCCTTCTAACTTATATATATTATTGCTATTCGACCTTAGTTCTAACCATTTGTCTGTTTCGAATTCTTCGTCGTCCCATTTCATATACTTAGTCTTTGTTTCATTTATTACAAGTCCTATTCTTCTCCCTGCTTGCTCAAATCGTCCGACTAACTCTTTCACTTCTTTCTTACTTCGTGTTAGGAGGGCGACGTCATCCGCAAATGCCAAACACTGGTGACGCTTGTGATACGAGGGCGTATGAACACAAAGAATCATTGAAAATGAACAGGGCTATACAACCAACATTACAGTAGTTGATTACGTTTTCTACATTCCCCTAATCTCTAAAGTAGAATCGTGTTGTTCTAACTCTCTACCCATCGTAATAATAAAATAACGTTGCACGCAGTTGCAAAAACGTCGGTTAAGCCAATTTGAAATGCATAACCCGTTCATTTTCAATGATCGCAAGTGAACATAATAGAAGAGATACTTTAAAGCTGTTTTACATGAATCGAAGTAGGCATGTTAGCTAACTCCATAAACAACTACAACTTGATTCTGTCAATACTGTCATTTGTATTAACAATGTCGTGCAACAATGTGTCAAATTCTGTTGCACAACGTCTAATTGTTGAATTTTTTTTCAATTAAGGTATAAAAGCGACTGATATTCATCACAGATTTCATAAACAGTTTGAAGAAGGGTGTTTATCACTCAAAACAGTCTTTGAGTGGTGTAAATCCTTCCAGGATGGTCGTGATCGCGTGTCGTGGGAACATTCAAAAAGTTGACCAGCTGATCCGGAGCAATAGGTGAATATCTGCGAAGGAAATTGCTAGGATTGTGAACACCAGTGTTGGTAGTGTTCACACTATTGTCCACGACAAGCTTAAATTTAGTAAAGTTAGCGCCAGGTGGGTCCCAAAACAATTTTCCGCGGAACAACAACAGAAACGACTACAGGTTTGCAGAGAACTCCGGCTTCGCTATGAGTATGGAAGCGATAACTTTTTGTCATGTTAAATTGGACTGGGAACTGCTGCCTCACTCCCAGATAGTCCGGACTTGGCCCCAAGTTACTATCATCTCTTTCGCCCCCTTAAAAAATTCTTGGGAGGCAAGCGCTTTGCCTCTAACGAGGAAGTAAAGGATGCGGTGCAAAATTGGCTACGTCGTCAACTAAAATATTTTTTTCAACGGGAATACAGAAGATACCGGAGCGATCGGACAAGTGTATTTTAAAGGGGGGTCGTTACTTAGAAAAAAGATGCATATATAATATTAATTTGTAGTTTGTATCGACCAGAAAAAAATAAAATGCAGGTCAAATTTGAATATCTCTCGTACAATAATCCTGACCTATGTATACCACTTTCTCTAATATTTTTTTCCAATGCTATGTTAAATAGTGTAGCCGAAAGCGGGTCTCCCTGTCTCAGTCCAACGTTGACTTCATATTTCCTTGTTAGGTCTCCTTCAACTCTCACTCTGTTTTCTGTTCCATTTAGTGTAAATTTCACCAACCTGATCAATTTATTAGGGATACTTAGTTCACTCATTGCCTGCCACAGTTGCACTCGGTTAATACTATCGTACGCTTGCTTGAAGTCCACAAATAATACATGTGTGCTTAATTTGTGCTCGTGGCTTTCAGCCTGTATTTCTCGCAGTGTAAAGAGTTGATCCACTACCGATCTTCCTTTTCGAAATCCACTCTGGTATTCTTCTAAACCATGTTCCCTTACATATTTCTCTGTGTTCATGGTAAGTACTTTTTATTTTCATATTCCTTGGCCTCTCAAAGTCTATTAACAACTTGCCGTTTTCGTTACTTTGTGGGTGTTTACTGAATTTTCCAATTGTTGGGTTATATATTTCTTCTCTACCTATTTGAGCATTAAAATCTCCTAATACTATCTTTAAATCATATTTTGGTATACTGTTATATTCCATTGCTAATATCTCATAGAATTCTTCCTTATCATCCAACTGTGCGACTTCGGTAGGCGCATGTACGTTTATAAGCGTTATTTTTTTATATTTTTCTCTAAGTCTTAAAATACACATTTTGTTTGAAACTGGTTTAAAATTTATAACTGCGTGTTTTAATTTGTTGCTTATTAAAAAACCTGTCCCCAGTAATCTGTTTTCTTACCCGCTATTCAGAAATGTGTATTTGTTTAACTCAATCATTTCTTTAGCTATTTGTTTGGTTTCCTGTACTGCTACGATATCTACTCTTTGTTTTGAGATTTCTTTTACCAACTTTATTAATGCTTCTTCCTCATATGTCCCTCTCACTTGCCACGTTGCTACAAACAATTTATGTGGTTTTCCACCATTTCTTACTGACTTTTCATTAATACATTCTTCTCCCCTTTTCTGCTTGACTTTGCCGTATTCATTTGCCTTATTCGTTGCGTTTTTCATCATACTTGGTTCCCGTCCCGTTTCTATTAATATTAGTTTTTTGTCGCATCTTGCTCATTAGCTCTTATTAGTTTTTCGCTCACTGCATCCCAATCCCAGGGTTCTCCGTTTAGAAAAAAATTTCTATATCCCACTTTTGCTTCTTCTCCTTCCGCTCTTTGTAGTTTTGCAATGTTTCTTAGATTTGCTTGCACTTTTTTTTCTCCCTTATTTAAATCATCCTCAATGTATTTTGTTGTACCTTTTAATTTATTTTTAACTTTCATTACTTTCATTTTCTTTTCCCATTTATCAAATTTAGCTATTACGAAGGGCTGGGACTTTTGGGGGCGAATAACTTTCGCTTTATTTATTTTAGCGCTAACATTAAGCTCTACTTTTAGGAATTTTTTTATTCCTTCTTTTGTCATGTCTTCACATAACGGTATTCCCTTCATTACTACATTACTTTTCGTTTCTTTCTTTTCTGTATCCTCCAGTTTTTTCTCTAGTGTACACATTCTTTCTCGTAGTTTTCTGTTTTCCTCCTTTAGTTCTTGAATTTCTTGTTTATATAACTGCTGGTCGTGTCTAATTCTCTTTACTTCCGAAATTAAATTCTTCATCATTTCCTTAAGTTCATCCATTTCACTGCCCTTTTTCGGCGATTTTTTAACTGCGGTTCTTGCTTTCAAGGTGCTTCTTCCAAAAAATTCAGAGCTCGCTTCTCGTTTCTTTCTGTTGTCGTCGGTTGTTGACCCTTCGCTATCGTCGTAACTTGCCTGTTTGTGCATTTCTGCACGTGTATTCCGTGATTTTTGCCCGTGCGATTTCGCACTTGACCTTTGTTCGCTCTGGTTTTGTGAGTGATACGGTCGAATTTAGGTGGGCGTAATTATCCTACAATTGTTATCACGCCTCTTTTGTGATTTTTAATTGACCTACTTTCTTCTAATTTTGACGATACACTATCATTGCACCTTGTGTTTACAGCGCGATAAGTCTCAATTTATTTGGGTTGCAATATCGGCACTTCACACACCTGTGCACCTTCCAGTGTTCCGAACCAAACTTACATTTTTTTTACTTCTATTGAAAAACTTTTATATCCTTTTGAAATAAATCCTTGAGGTTCCTTGTAACCTAACTGCATAAATAAAGTAACAAATAGTATAAAGAAGAATAAGAACAGTCAATAATGGTAAATAATGGAATAAATAAATCTCCAGAGGATTTGGATAAACTGCATAATAGTCACTAGTAGGTATTCTGTTTGAATTGGAACTTCATGTGAGTACTGTCAGGTGAATACATATACGATTGGGCTCGAATTCGATGCACACTACAGGTGAATGTAGATACTGTTGGACTTGGAAAAACTTGTAAACATCTGAGTTGGATTTTGACATAGGGACCATCGAGGTCTTGTGGGACGTGGCAATTATCCTATAATAAATAATTGGATAAAGAGTATTTTTGTCACTGTTGGACGTAAGCAGCTTTCTAAACACAGGGAGATTACATTGGAGGTGAAGGCAGTTTGGATTGCTACCAGCTTCCTGTAGATTTGGATTTTTAGCGGTAGTGGAGTTTGCATTGGAGTTGTAGAGGAGGTGATCGACAACGGTAGCTGTTACAGGAAGCCTTGTTTTGCTAAGGTTTCTAGAGGACCAGGAGGCAGACTGCTTGTGTTGTTTCGACTGACATCCTGTGGGAGGTGCTTCAGTAAGCCTAAGAAAGATATATGTTAAATATATCTAAAACAAAGAAGTCCTTAATACTGAGTGAATTACATATTTGGAAGAATTACTTACTTATATTATTTAATCGACTTTTCATTTTTATGAATTTTTGACTTTTACAGTAGTAGAAATGTCATATATTTTTAATATTTTTTTTGGTATTGATCAACTATCACAAATAATGATTTGATAATGATCAGCAGAGTTAAGCAACGCTGTCTCTGGTCAGAACTTAGATGGGAGTTCCACGGCTGCATATCTCGGCGCCTCGTGATACGGTTGTCACGGAAATAGTTGGTCCCGGCGGTCATAACAACATCATGACAGTCGTTAGTGGGGTTGGAAGTCCTCATAACTGCACAGCGACGCCTATAATTGGCCTAACGGTTGTTGGCTGAGTGCGAATTAAATAAATAAATAAATAAATAATGCATGGACCTAACTTGAGATAAGAGTGGTTGTTCTCATAGAGCTAGCAAAAGAAAATAAACTTAAATAGAACATTTTATAAAAGGGCATATATCTTATATTAATTTATCTAAACAAAAATTTATTTCAATACGAAAATAAAATCATACAAGCTTAAATAGTCATTGATCTATACGAATTAATTAGATTGGGTAAAATGAATAGCACCGCAACGTGCAGCTATTACAATATATACAACCCTTCACAAATTAAACGCCGCACAAATTACACATACATCCGTTTTATTGAACCCTTTTATTTTCTATTATTTATTTTTCTAACATATCATCAACAATCCAAAAGTAGACGACAATAGAATTACAATGCAAAAAACTCCACCCAAATATCTCAATAAACATCGCAGATATGAGCATTTTAAGATTTAACCTTGGAACATAACTTTTGTACCGATAATCAAAAAGTAGGCGACAAGCAATAATATTACAATGCAAAAAACGCCACCCAAATATCTCAATAAACAACGGAGATAGACGCATTTTAAAATTTGACCTTGGGTAAAGTTTAAACATAATTTTCGATGCCTTAGAGGTGTCGCAGAATATTACGAGTGGGCACGTTTGAAAGGGGGCTTAACGGAGAATTCGAAACAAAAAAAAAGCGATTCAAAAATCTTAAAAAACCAAATTGCCGCACCTCTGCTTGATGGTAATGGGAGAGGCAGGTCAAAAAAAGTCATTGAGCAAAAAGTGTAGATTAGGTTTTTTTAGTACTGGAGTAACCATCGTAATTATCAAAAATACTGAGTATGACGTTAAAGACTTAATTGGACAAACCTTGGAAAAAGGTGATGTGCAAAAATTTCGGAAGGGCGTTCTCAATACTCTGGTAGCTGCTAAAATTTAACTCAAGACTTCCATCACTGTTGAATCCTTACCTCGCGGTATCTGAGAAAATACGCAGTTATGTTATCGAGTAATGTGACAATAAACGTTTTTTCGACTTATCGCTTTTTACTTTTATAATTTCGATACATTGTTACAACTACATCATACAGTAAATCTATTTAACACATTCTCACCAAATAACAAATACCATAAACAACAGAAACACCTATTGCGCCCTAGCTTGTGTGTATTGTTTGAATGCAATATCATACCTAATGATGTACAAAGCAAACTTTAGCATTTCATACATGGACCTCACATTCTCCAATTGTATGGGTGGCAACGCGTCCTCGATGCTTCTTTCAAAGTCGCCGGTTACATTCCAAACACCGTCAATTTCAGTGGTATAAAACTTTTCAAATATCTGACTCTTCAATAATTCAGTTTTGGACTGCAGCTGCAACAGTTTCCACAATGCTCTTACTGGATCCATTCCCAGATACACTTTGGATCGACTTCTTTCTTGCAGCACAATTACAAATTTTTATCCAATTTTTTTGGAAATACATTCTTTTGCCAGGACTGGTTTTGGCTGAAGATCTTCAAAAGTAAAATGCCTGATTATCACATCTTGATTTTCAACAAACGCTTTCCATTCAGGTTCCTCGAACAGAATCCACTCTTTGTTCGCTCCGTTTATTACCACTGTCAGCACAAACGATCCAGGACAGGACGAAGGGGACAACCCAGGCTGACAAATTTGTTTCTTGATTTATGCAGCAGATAACCGTAAAAGTGACCTTGATTTTTTACGTGTGATTGCCCTTAGTGGCATTAACCTTGAAAGTTTGTTGACCTTGAACTCAAGGCTAAGTGGTTGGGGGAGGTTCGAAAACTGTCCTCTTTACTCTACTCTCTCTTTCACCACTATGAGTAACGTACGATCCTTAAGTAATGAATTACAATATTACATTCGCTTTGCTTAAATAAATATTTATGCATTAAGGGAGATATGAATATGTTTTTGTTCCTGAGGTTGACATGTGTTACAGACCGAGGGTCTCTGGCCCGAGGTCTGTAAGTCAACCGAAGGTAAAGAACATGAATATCTCCCGTGGTGCATACAATATTTTATCTACTAGCATATTCGTAAAAATAGTATAAAATTTCAAAATGTCATAATGACATTTAAAATTAGAATATGTAAGTAACATCAACATTGCCTCATTGTATGGTTGCTAAAACGTTAATTGTAGTTGCATTGTTACCATGAGTTTGAGGGAGAAATAATTTGACAAGTTCCTTGGGAGTTATGAGTAGCTTTTCATATTTTGTTTCTATGACGAAAATGTACAATATCATGTTGCTAGTAGATAAACCCAATTTCGGACAAATATTCATAGGATCTTTTTTTAAATTTTGAGTTAGGGAACATGTCCCTGGAATAGTGCTGTGCAATTTTCAGAGACACGTATTAACCAGTTTACTTTTCGACACTACATTTTCTGAGAAACTTTTCCAATCTTCAAATAGAGCGATAGTTGTGGGTAATGCTGTAACGTACTGCCCTTCTGCTAATAAGGGCTAATGAAATAATTAATCACCTTCGGGTAGCTTATCAGTCGGAGTTAATTTGGTTCAGACAGATATACACTTTGAGATTAACAAACAAACACCAGGATAAGTTTAGACAGTTTAATTATAATGTAATGTATTTACATACATAGGCATTATTCAGGAGAAGAATATAAAATGTATTTTACAATAAATTCATTCTGTGTGTTTGTGCGGAATGCGACGGAATGGGAAGCCAACGACAATTTTCCACCTGGGGCCCTGCTTCGTATCTTCAGCACACGACAGGTTAAGATCGTTGCGGCGGTCGCTCTCCGGAGATGCGATGGGAAGTTGTTTGAAACAGTGAGTAGAACTGTGTAGTCAACAAATATTAAGTACAAACTCAAATGTCCTTCAAGATAAGCGATGTACGGGGCCTCAATAAAATAAAATCTGATACGGTCGGGTCGGGCAAATTTACGTTGTTTGGCTGATGTAATTATTATTACAAAATAGGCGTATGAAACGGCCTGGTTAATAAACCCTCGTCTCGAATACGTCCTCCAGGAAATTTGTTACAATTATTTGCCAACGGAATTTGGGCTAAAAGTTTACGTTGAGTCGAGGTTATAAGAGGCATTGGTTTGATCAGCGAAACGATTCCCCACTGGAGAGCATCGCCTCAGAGATCTGATCCTTCAGGAAATGGATTTATTTAAGTGCTAGCTAGGAACACGGCCTCCAGTATTGGAGTCGTCGGTTCAACTTTAGCTACAGGAAATACTAAGGATATCGGATTCCAAAGTATAAACGGGAAATTCTCTCTAAACGGTCGGACAGGATTAGGATTCAGGACAACGGGCACGGGAGGTTATCTGGGAGAAATCTCGGGAATGAATGCGAATGAATGAATGAAATGAATGCCAATGAATGCTAATGAATGGCCCTGGAACGGTCGTGAAGCGGCTTTTATGGGCTCCTCTTCGTGCTTCGTGCATCTAGCAACCACCTCGGGCATTCTAAGTGGGGGAGCAGCGCAATACGTGGAGCCGGGATCTCTCGATGACGTAGTTGGCCGCGCGGGCGAAAAATTCAAACTCGTAACGTAACGTAGAAATCGCTAGGGGAAAACGCGCAAATTAATTCTAATTCAGAAGAACGCGTTTCTGCTGGGCGAAACGTTACAATACTACCTAATACATAATATGGTCACAATTGGTGCAGACGTTTTAGAAGTAACTCTTCTGAACCAATCAATACACCGAGCTATAATGCGCATATGAACAAACATTTATTATAAAGTGAGCGGAAACGTCTCTTCCACAGACCTTTTTTAGTTATTTAATAAACAAGTATGTTAATGAGAACGATTAATAATCTAGACATTTTAACATGCGAGCTCTAGCGAGTAGAGATTATTAATCGCCGATTGACACACAAGTTAGTTCCAATATTTTTTCGGTGATCGTATCTTATTAATTTGAAGAAAATTTAATTTTATTCCATGAATTGAATTTGACACTCAGAGTTTTACATTAATGATACGTATTTTCGATTACCTATACCAAAATCGTCTATTAATCAAAAGAGCATTCATTAATAGGGGTTATTAAAAAACGATTTTTAAAAATCGTTTATTAATGAAAAATCATCTATTAATAAGGGTCATTAATAGACGGTTTTCTATACATTAATGAAATCCATAAATAAACGATCAACGGAAAAACAGTTTTAAAATACTACCCAATTCAATTTTACCGATGTGTTTTAAGTAGGATTGTTGCACGCAAGTAGAACAAATGCAAGTGTATTATCCACCTTTTAAATTTTGACAGCATCTGTTATAAAACAAAAACAAACTACAATTAGACTGTAAGAAGGTAATAAATAAAACTTGTGGGTAGTTTCTAAAAACGTAAAAATATATTCATTCAAAAACTATGATCTAGGTTATCTTTTAACAATACAAAATGTAATTACTTTAATTTGAGAATGAGCTAATTAAATTTGATTTCGTATTTCTGTTGCAGGTTTGACAATTTAAAACGGTTCTTTGTTTAATGTTTTCCGATGTTTGCTGCTAGACAAGAAAAAGTAGATGGTAACATTTGTAATTTGACAACTGTGTCGCATAAATTACAGAACATGGATGATGTCGAAAATACAGAAAAGGTCTTTATCAAAGAAGAAAGTCTTCAATATATCAACGACATTAGTAATTATTCCAAACTAGATATTAAAGAAGACGACATCAAGGTAAAACAAGAAGATTATGCAGAACAAAGTTCTACGGACAGAAGTAATGTGGACCTTAGTATCAAAGGTCGTGGAGATAAGGAACATTATGTTTGTTCTGTTTGTGAATATACAGTACAAGAAAAAAGGAATTTCATTAGACAGATGAAATCTCATACAATCTCTTACAGTTGTTCAATTGGTGGGTTCAAAAAGACGAACAAAAATAATTTAAGGAAACACATAAAAACTCATACAGGAGAAAAATCTCATGTTTGTTCCGTTTGTGATTATAAAGTATCACGAAAAAGTAGTTTAGCAATACATATGAGGTCTCACACAGGAGAGAAACCTTTTTCTTGTACTGTTTGTGAATTCACAACATCACAAAAAGGTTATTTAGTTACACATATGAAGTCTCACACAGGCGAGAAGCCATTTTCTTGTACTGTGTGTGAATACAAAACAATACAAAAAAGTAATTTAATTACACATATGAGGACTCACACAGGAGAGAAACCTTTTTCTTGTACTGTATGTGAATACGCGGCACCACAAAAAAGTCGCTTAGCTATACATATGACCTCTCATACCGGAAAAAAACCTTATTCTTGTTCCGCTTGTGAATATAAAACAACAGGTAGAAGTGATTTAGTAATACACATGAGGTCTCACACAGGAGAGAAACCTTTTTGCTGTTTTATATGCGATTTCAGAACAGCAAGTAAACGTAATTTGGTTAGGCATATGGCTTCTCATACTGGAGAAAAACCTTTTGCTTGTTTTGTTTGTGAATATAAGGCATCACGAAAAAGCGATTTAGTTACACATGTGAGGTATCACACAGGAGAGAAACCTTTTTCTTGTACTATTTGTGAATACAAATCAACACGAAAGAATCACCTAGTTATTCATATGAGATCACACACAATTGAAAAACCCTATTGTTGTTCTGTATGCGAATACAAAACGGCACATAAGATTAATTTGGTTACTCACATGAGCTCTCATACTGGACAAAAACCTTACTCTTGTATTGTATGTGAATATCAATCATCACGAAAAACTGATTTAGATAAACATATGAGGTCTCACACAGGAGAGAAGCCTTTTTCATGTGCTGTGTGTGAATACAAAGCAACACGAAAAGAGCACTTAGTCAGTCATATGAGGTCACACACAGGTGAAAAACCTTACATCTGTTCTCTATGCGAATACAGAACAGCAAATAAAATTAATTTGGTTACCCACTTGAGGTGTCACACTGGAGAGAAACCGTTTTGTTGTACTGTTTGTAATTACAAAACAGGAAACAAAGGCAATTTAATTAAACATACGAAATCTCATGCAGGAGAATAATATTTATAGATTATTAACGCACAACAACGTATTAAAATACCAACGAGTGGAGTTTAGTTAACAAATTACATTTTAATATATCCAAATGTCATAAAATGGTCATAGCAACTAAACAGAACAAAATATTATTTAATTATCAAATGAATAGCGTCAATTTAACAAAAATCGAAATTGTTAAAGATTTGGGAGTTGAATATGATTTCATGTTAAGATTTGATTCTCATGTTGAATGGGTTTGTGGCGACACATCACTGCTGCTTGGGTTTTATTTTTAGGCAAACGAAAAAATTTAAACAAATAAAATCGACACAAATTTTATACTATACTTTTGTACGGCCAAAACTTGAGTACGCATCTATTGTCTGGTATCTTCAAACTCCTTATCATAAAATATAAATAGAAAAGGTACAAAATGATGCTTAGGGTATTTATATTTCCAAAAATACAAGTCGTATCCAAATTACTTGAATACCAAAATGATAGAGCTCCGTAGAACATTTTAAATTTAGTGTTTTGTTGTTTGGTTGTAAATTATTAAACATGATATATGATTCTAAACTTGTTGCTTTGCTAAATTTTAAAATCTCTACCAGACCCTTACGACCAACAGCAATTTTTGCTGCACATTCACAATTGTTTAAATGTAATTCACCCATAAGAGTATTTTTGCAGCTTCCCAACCAAGTTATGTCTGTTACTAATTTGGATTTTGCTATGAATCTTTGCAACTTTACCAAATTCTTAAACCAATATTTTAGTGTAGCAAGTTGTTCTTAAAATATATAGATATCAATCTGCGTGACTGCCTTCTCAGACATATAATTTCTCACATTAGACATGTTGTTGATATGTATTATATATGTGTGTGTGTATTTGTGTACTATTTATATTGCTACTGTTTTTTTACTTGTTTTGTAAATTCCCTTGTAATGAGGCAATTCCTGTTTGGGAATAAAATAAAATAAAATAAAATAGTTTTATTTAGGCGAACATAGTGTTTCAGATATTTCAATCAATACTATTTTGTAATATCTTTTATTCGCAATCAGATTGTAATGTATCAATTTCATGACATGACAACGGCTGGGGACTAGATGATTACTGAAACTAGCCCGTAAATTATTACATACCCCGAAAAATATTACATACCTAAGCCGACACTCTTTTTTGTAGTTTTGACCGTTATTAAAATTTTGTTGTTTTCATGGTAACAAAAATATATGCTACATCAATTTTTAAAATTAGATGATTGCGAATAAAATAGTAGTATACAAACATTGCAAAAAATTCGATTTCTGTGTTTCGAGAACTAGTTCACTTCGAGGCTATCGCCTCTTGGTAAAAGATAGTTCTCTCGACAGGAATGGAATACTTTCCGCCTGGGTATGTAATATACTATTAATAGAGAAATAATTAAATTTGTATGCAACATAAGACGTTTGAAATGTGTTTGTAAAAGATCTTTCAATCATAACTAGTTTATGGCGTGGTTTAGAAAGCAAATATTTTCTGCCGATGTTTATATTATGAACATCTTCCCTGAATGCGTTTTAACTAAAATTGTTTTGCAAAAAAGACAAATGGAATGAAGAAGGCGCCGCTTTTCCATATTCAGCCATGATATTAATTTCAGCATATAATTAATATGCTTAGTTCTTCTTTTACCAAAAAACATTCGCAAGCACGCGTTTTGCACCACTTGAATTTTTGTAGAACATAAATTTGAAATACATGGACCATATACCGAATCACAGAAGTCAAAATGTGAAAGTACTAGTGAATCGCATAAAAGTATTTTAGATTTATAGCTAATGAGATTTCTAATACCATATATGTATGTATTTTATATTTGCGAAGGATTTTTGAATGCATCCTTTAACATGATCTTTAAAGAGAAGGACAATATCAAATATTAGACTTAAATTTATTGCAGTTTCTGTAAATTCAATTTTCTTGTTATTAATTTTTATATTTAAAATTGAAATCTCGCTGAATCTTTGATTAGAGGTATTTCCAAATAGGAATAATTTAGATTTCATCGAATTTATTTTGAATTAATGTTCATTTGTATTATTGACTAATTTGTTAAGATCCGAGTTAATAAAATTAGCAGCTGTAGCCTATGTACATCTTCTTGAAAAGAGCAATAAAGTTGTGCATCATTGCGTATAAATGGTATTTGCAATGTATTATGTTGTTTGTGAGAACAGATGTATAAATTGAAAACAGAATGGGAGCTATTATCGAACCCTGGAAAACTTCACAGTTTACTTTGTGGCTTTCTGATTGGTGTTCAATATATGTAACATATTGCGATCGACCGGTTAGGTAATTAGATAGTAGTTTATTAGAGTTTCTGCTAAAGCCTATGAAATGCAAAATTGATAGCAAGATTCGGTGATGGATAGTATCAAAAGCTTTAGAGAAATCCAAAAGCATTAAGACAGTGAATTCATCTTTATCTAAAGAAGTTAAAATATTATCTTTAATTTTTAGAAGTGCTGTTTCAGAGCTGTAACCCGAACGAAAACCAGATTGTAACTTTGGAAGTAATTCAAACGTTTGAAGATTAACTTGAATTTGGTTAGTTAAATTTTGTTCAAATATTATAGAAAATACGTACAGGAAGAATACTAATGGGTCTTAAATCTTTCAATTCTTTTAGAGCCGATATTTTTGGAAGTGGATGAACCGTTGAGGTTTTCCACATATCTGGATATACAGCGTGTTCTATACAGAAATTAAATAAACGAGTTAAGGGAGACAAGATTATATGATACGCTGCTATAATTGATTACTAAGAAATTTCACTGTGTCCACAGGCATTTGATTTTATTATTTTTATTATTCACAGTAAAATCAAAAATTTCTATAACTGACTGTAATGTGTTGGAGGAGTAAAGTTCTGCTAAATCATTGGTGTACTGCTAAGTGACAGGAATTTATAAAAAAATCGTTAACTTTATTTACATTTTGCAAGTCAACTGGTAGAGTTCCTGTCTTCTTTTATGACCTAATCCTAGTTCTATAACTGATGAACTATGTTTGTTTTTTTTCTAATTGTATTTTTATTAATTGCAAATTCCATGTAATTTGTAATTAAATTGCGTAGTGAGTTATAACAATTCCAATGCATATTAATAGTTTACTATTTCAAAAGTTTGAAAAGAAGAAATATCAATCCAAAATTAAGAACAGCAATAAAAAGTTTGTATGAAAATAGCAGAAATTACGTAAGAAAGGACAACATGGAATCGGGAACATACGAATTACATTGATTATTACACACAACTGTCACATGACTGATATCATCCAATGAGAATCATGCATTTTTTGAAAATCGGCCAATCCCGAACTGATTAGCTGATAAGCGCCCGTGGGTTGCTTACCAAGCGATAAGCTCCCTAGGGATGATTATCGACCCCGTGGATGGTGTCATAATTAGAAATAGAGATGCAAGAATAAGCGATTTGAATTTTTTGGCATTATTAGATCAATTTTAAATCATAATTCGTATACGGGTTTTGTGTAATAATCTTCAAAATATAAACGCGGGCAACACACTTACATATAATTTTGCCCGTGCCAAGGGTCATCGTGCTGGTTGCCCTTAGAAAACTGCCCTCGGGCAAGCCCTCGGGACAGTTTTCATTGCAACCAGCACTCGACCCTTGGCGTGTGCAAAATTATCGGTAAGTATGTCTCGCCCTTGTTATATTACTATTGATAATGGATGACGTGATCAAAGCGACAAGGGACAAAATCAAGCCAGTACATCTAGGATATAATAGATTACTACCAGTTAAGGTTTCAGAGTGTGCATTTGCTGATGACGTTATGATATGTGCCGCCAAAGAAAGAGACCTACAAGAGAACCTGAGAGTATGGGAAATCGAATTAACAAAACGAAGAATGAAAATAAACATAAATAAAACAAAAACGATGGTAATAGGTGATGCAAATAAAAAGATAAAGATAGAAATAAATCAAGAAAGGATAGAGCAAGTGGAGTGTTTTAATTATCTGGGTGTTTTAATCGAAAGGGACGGGAACATAAATAGTGAAGTTTACGAAAGAATTAATAATGCTGCAAGACTATACCACAGTTTAAATAACACATTCTTAGGGAAAAAAGAAATAAGCAAGAAGACAAAAATGTCAGTGTATAAAACAGTATTTAGGCCCATTTTAAGTTACGGTAGTGAAAGTTGGTTACTAACTAAAAACCTCAAAAGCAAAATACAAGCAACAGACATGAAATATTTAAGAAAAGTTAAAGGTGTAACGAGAAGAGACAGAGTACGAAATGAAGTGGTGAGGGAAGAGTTAAAAATCGAACCGGTTTTACATGTCATAGAGAGACAGCAGTTAAAATGGTTTGGACACTTATGCCGAATGGACAAGACATGACAGGTGAAAAACATATGGGAAGCAGGAGTACATAAAAGTAAAAAGAGAGGAAGACCCAAGAAGACTTGGAACGATGAACTGACAACAATACTAAGGAGCAGAAATAAAACTTGGAGTGAAGCGAAAAAATTAGCAATAGACAAAAAAGAGTGGAGAAATTTTGTATACAAATGTAATATTTAGAGTAAGAATGAAATGTAAAATTGAAATGTAAAAATTTAATACCTTACACCTTAGGGTAAAAGGTTTATTTGATTACCTATAGGTATATATATATTTCAAAACCTTCGGGGAGCTTTCTCTCTGAGCTTCATCATAAATTTTAAATTTTTTGTAAGCCATGGTGCAGGTTTTTTCGAAAATTTTCATGAATAGTAATGTGATCTGTATTTTATAATCTCCGGGCGGTGGATTAGGATCGTTAAATTAAGCTCAGAAAGTAAAATTCTGTGGTCGGATGTATTCTGATTAAGATCAACAGTAGCAGTTTTAACTAATTCAGGTTTAGGAGTCAATATGTGTCTGCATTTCTAGTGGGTTCTATAACAACCTGTTTAATATTGAAAGATTTTAGCAAATCCAAGTACTGCAGAACACGGCCTAGTAGTATTTAGCACATCAAAGTTCAAATCACCAACGCATATAATATTGTCTGAAATAGTAATCAACATTCAGTAAAATATTTCAAATTCATTGAAAAAAGCGGTGTAGTATATTGAAGAAGGTCTATACATAACCGTTACTAAAAGAGTGTTTGCTGCTTTATAAACGCTTTTTTGTATGCTCCAGGTTGCTGGACTGAAAACTATATCTATTTGAATATGGGTGTGATGGCTAAAACAGCAGTCGTAACCGTTGATGAACTAGTACAGCTTAAATATACGACAAGGAATATTGATAGCACTTTCCTTAAAATTAAGCAATATATTAGGCTCTCTTGCATACTAGCTGTAAACTCAGGGTGAACCTAATCACTTTGCCATGCCACCAAACAGTCTTATCAGATTCTTAATACGTCCAGTGTTTAATTTCAGCTGTATTAAAGTGTTTGCTGCTTTATCAACGCGTTTCTGTATGCTCTAGGTTGCTGAACTGACAACTATGTCTATTTGAATATGGGTATGATGGCTAAAACTGCAGTCGTAACTGTTGATGGTTTAGTACAGCTTAAATATAGGTACTACAAGGAATATTGATAGTACTTCCCTTAGAACTAAGGAATACAATAGGCTCTCTTGCATACTAGCTGTAAACGAAGAGTGAATCTATTCACTCTACCATGCCGCCAAACAGCTTTAGTAGGTTCTTAATACATCCAGAATTTAATTTCAGCTGTATTAAAGCATGGTTACTGCATCATAAACGCGTTTCTGTATGGTCTAGGTTGCTGGACTGACACCTATGACTATTTGAATATAGGTGTAATGGCTAAAAGTGCAGTCGTAACACTTGTTGGTTTAGTACAGCTTAAATATACTACAGGGAATATTGATAGCACTTTCCTTAGAACTAAAGAATACATTAAGCTCCCTTACATACTAGCTGTAAACGCAGAGTGACTCCATTCACCTTGCCATGCCGCCAAACAGCATTATTAGGTTCTTAATACGTCCAGTATTTAATTTCAGCTGTATTAAAGCATGGTTACTGCATCATAAACGCGTTTCTGTATGATCTAGGCTGCTGGACTGACACCTATGACTATTTGAATATAGGTGTGATGGCTAAAAGAGCAGTCGCAACTGTTGATGGTTTAGTACAGCTTAAATATACTACAAGGAATATTGATAGCACTTTCCTTAGAACTAAGGAATGCAATAGGCTCTCTTGCATACTAGCTGTAAACGAAGCGTGAATCTATTCACTTTGCCATGCCGCCAAACAGCTTTATTAGGTTCTTAATACGTCCAGTATTTAATTTTAGCTGTATTAAAAGCGTGACTACTGCTTTATAAACTTTTTTCTGTATGATCTTGGTTGCTGTACTGACAACTACGTTTATTTGAATATAGGTGTGATGGCTTAAACAACCGTCGTAACTGTTGATGGTTTAGTAGAGCTTCAATATACTACAAGGAATATTGACAGCACGTTCCTTAGAACTAAAGAATACATTAGGCTCCCTTTTATACTAGCTGAAAACGCAGAGTGAATCCATTCACCTGGCCATGCCGCCAAACAGCTTTATTAGGTTCTTAATACGTCCAGTATTTAATTTCAGCTGTATTAAAGCGTGATTACTGCTTTATAAAAGCGTTTCTGTAAGCTCTTGGTTGCTGGACTGACAACTATGTCTATTTGAATATAAGTGTGATGGCTAAAACAGCAGTCGTAACTATTGATGGTTTAGTACAGCTTAAATATACTACAAGGAATATTGATAGCACTTTCCTTAGAACTAAAGAATACATTAGGCTCCCTTGCATACTAGCTGTAAACGCAGAGTGAAACCATTCACTTTGCAATGCCGCCAAAAAGCTTTATTAGGTAGTTAATAAGTCCAGTATTTAATTTCAGCTGTATTAAAGCATGGTAGCTACATCAAAAACGCGTTTCTGTATGCTCTAGGTTGCTGGACTGACAACTGTGTCTATTTGAATATGGGTGCGATGGGTAAAACAGCAGTCGTAACTGTTGATGGTTTAGTACCAGTGCCGGTTTTACATGGGTGCTATCGGGTGCTGTAGAACCGGGCGGTAAATTTGTCTTGGGCGGCGCGCGCGGCGCCACTCACACTTAATAAAGTTGACACGACGACGAGGTAAGCATATTATCATTTCCGGCTATCTCCTGGCGTCGGGCCGCCATAGCAGACCGCATATAATAGTATATTATGTTATTAGGAGTAAAAGTGATACTTTGTGTGGCGAGACCGGACGAGTTTGACTATCGAGCGTAAGCGAGTCAGAGAAGTCGGGGCGAGGCACACAAAGTCACATAGGTTTGATGAACACGAACGAATCTCTGAGCATTTAAACAATCTGAGAATATATGCCGCGCAGTCTTTAACTACTGGGAGAATTGATAAGAAACTTGAAGAAGAAAAGAACTCTATAAAAGAATAATGTGTTAACGTATTAAAAACGATTGTTAGCATTATAACATTTGCAGCAAAAGGAGGGTTGGTATTTAGGGGCAGTAATGAAAAGATAATCGAGGATCATAATGGCAATTATTTGAGTGGGATAGAACTTTTGTCAGAATATAACCCTTTTTTAGAAAACCATATAAGAAAACTTGCAAATCGTGGAAAGACCACTGTTTCTGATTTATCCAAAGATATTTATTTATCCAAAAATATACAGAAGTTATTTTAAGTGTAAGACCTAAAGAGAAAATGATAGCAGAGTTACCTTCATTCTTGATAATCTTCAGTCTGAAATTAATCGTAGATCCGAAGGGTACAAAACATGTTCAGATTTGTTCGAATTTGTGTTTAATCTAAAAAGTTAAATGATGGAGATATAGTATTGCATTTACAAAAATTAAAAGATACATACAGATTGTCCGAAATCCGTTTTAAAAAATTAATGAGTGCGACAAGGAAGACATAATTACAATGAGTAGCAGAACAAAAATATAATGTAATCATAGCTATGTATACCTTTAAACTATAGTTAAGTCAATGAAATAAACACTTCTATCAAATGTTTTATCCGTCATTAAGAGTATAAAGTGAGGTTTAAATTAATAATACTATCGTTTACTATTCACATAATTATTTTTAGTTATTTAATGAAGGCCATTAATAATCGAAACTGTTTAAAGCACGAACGAGCGATAGCGACTGAGTGCCTTTAATAGTTGAGATTATTAATCGCCCATTAACAAACGAGTGTGTATTTTCTTATTAGTTTGTTTTATTATTTTATTTTCACTTCCTTTTACGATAAAGTATTGGATTCACCCTAAAAATTCGAAATTGAGTTTTCAACAGATCTTCACGTTTTAGAGTCCCCTGAACCAAAAAAACACGTTTTTATTCATTGGTCTGTCTGTCTGTGTGTGTCTGTCTGCCTGTCTGTCTGTGAGTGAACAGAATATCTCAAAAACGAAAAGAAGTATGGCGTTAAAACTTCATATATAAGTTTTGTGTACCATGTAAATGAGACAGGAAGTTTTTCAAGAAAATCGCATAACCGGAAGTAGGTGTTTACTCTTGTGATTTTTCAGTTTTTTTCGATTTTTTTCAAAAACGGCTTTAACGATTTTTTCAAACTTTACATTTTTATTGCATTTTTAATGTGTATTAATGTGAGATAAGGGATTTTCCAGTTGAATACTTCTAAAAAGGATTTCTTTTGTTTTTTTTTTCTATTTTTTTATTAACTCCTATTTTAAATAGAACACCCGGTATATTATTACAGTTTTGAATTCAGCTTAACATTTTAGAGAAAATTTGTTTGTTCAACTAATGCTCTATTTTGTGCCGTTTTTGTACAATTTGTAATTTTTGAAGAATTTTTACGGGTAAAAGTCGAGCAGAGCAAGCGAACGGACGTGTTTTCATCGAGTTCAGATATTTATTATCAAACTGGTGGTACTGAGGAAGTGAAAAGTGCAGAGCTAAAGATAACAAGTGGTAACAGTTGGGTCCAAGTAATCAGACACTATATTCATATAGCAGCAAACTGTAAGTAATTTTAAAGCTATAGCGGTTGCCAGAAGGCGAAAACGGCGTAAAATCCAGGCAAACGCGGAGCGACGGCTCCCGCTATCTTGCAACGGAGAGACCAGCTAAAGGTCAAACCACCAAGCGCTTATCATTTTCACACGCGCTAGAAGGATATTGAACTGATAATAGTACATACTTATTTGTTTACATACTAATCTACCTGGTAGCGTACCGGTCGCACATGTAACTTTTAGACAACTACATACAGCCCGAAATTCGCGAATCGGAACGGTAATTAATATATACACAAAACACCCGAGTGAAAATAAAAAACCTAAGAAAATTAAGAGATAAGGGAAGGGCAGGAGCGAAGTACCTCCGAACTGCCGAAGTGGGTCAGCTCCTCACGCAATCCCTAAATTACAAAACAGGCACCGTAGTTCTTGTATAAAACAGGGTTAAATTCCGGTAAATAGCTCGGTAGAACGCGCAAACAAAGGTAGACGTGAATCGAAATTAAAATAAACAAAGGGTAGGGTTACAAAATATCACATTGAAAAGTACATAAAAATTCCTGTGTGTTAAGTAGTGTGAATTTAATATAACATAGTAGCAACTCAGCACACTACGAGTCAACAAGCACCGTTTCCGTACAATAAAGCGCACTCCATAGGTAAACAACGAACAGGGGCGGATCCAGTAACAAATAGAAAAAATGGAACAAATGTTAGAAGAAATGAATAAGAAACTAGACAGAATGGAGGAAAGGGATTTACGTATAGAAAGAAAAGTAGATCTCTTACAAACAGAAATAAAAACAATTAAAGAAGAAAATGAACAAAATAAGAGGGAAATTCACCAACTAAAATTAAAGAACATACAATATGAGAGGAAAATCGAAGAATTGAATAGGGAAAACAAAAAAAGGAACGTAATAATCCACGGCATCAAAGATCAAGGTGAGGAGAGTAATTTACTATTACAAGAGAAAATAAGGGCGACCATCAGAGATATGGGAATAGAAATTGCAATGGAAGAAGAGGTAGTAGAAAATAGAAGACTGGGTAAATACCAAAGCGGAAAATCAAGACCAATTCTAATGGAACTAGGAAAATGGACAAAGAAAATTGAGATAATGAGAGCAACCAAAAAACTAAAGGGAAGAAATATATTCATAGAGGAAGATTACTCAAAGGAGACACAGGAAATCAGAAAAGAATTGATAAGATACAGAAATAAAATAAGAGCACAGGGACATCATGTAATCTTGAGATATAACAAGCTAATAATAAACGGAGAGGAATATTACCTGGAAAACTTGAAAGAAATAGAAATAGAGAAAGAAACGACAACAAAACCGCTGACTGAAGGAACACCAAAAGAAAAGGATAAGATGGGAGGAAGAACATGTAGCGAGAGATCGCCGGAAGAAGATTTACAAGAAAGGATGCGGAAAATAACCAGAACAAATAGAGATACAGGTACAATCCCAAAAAACTCCGAGAGGAAGTAAGGAGTAAGGGAGTAAAAATAAAGACACGGGCAACGAAACGGGACATGAGTAAGGACACGAATATAAACAATACAATAAAAAATAAGGAAAAAGAAATTCAAAATGAAACAATAGGAATAGGAATCTGGAATATAGGGACACTAACAGGGAAAGAAATAGAACTAACAGAAGAAATGGAAAGAAACAACATACAAATCCTAGGAATAAGCGAAACCAAGAAAAAAGGCAAAGGAAATACATATTTAACAAATAAATATATCCTATATTACTCGGGAGTAGACCCACAACAAAAAGCGAAGGAGGGAGTAGGTATAATAATAACAGAGGAAATAAACAAAAGAATAACTGACGTTAAAACAATAAACCCACGAATAATAGCAATAACCTTAAAACTAGAAGAAACAATCAATATTATACAAATATATGCACCAATAGAAGGAACCGTAGAAGAGGAAATGGCAAACTTTTATGCAGACTTACAACAAATCCAAGATGAACTGAGAGAAGAAAACCAGAAGACGATAATAATGGGGGACTGGAACAGTAGAGTTGGAAATGATCAAAGCAGAGGAATGGGATGTATGGGGGGGTACGGAGAAAGAACCCAAAATAGAAACGGAAAGAAAATGATAGATTTCTGCAGAAGGAATGATATATTAATAGGCAATACACTGTGGGAACAACCATTAGAAGACAGATACACATTTTTAGCAGAAGAAAGAAACGCCAAAAGCTTAATAGACTACATAACTTACACACAGGACTTAACGGAGAAGATTCAAAAAATTGAAACAAGGAAAGAAGCAGAAATAGGAACACAACACAGATTAGTAACAGCAGAATACCAAGCAAGATTAAACAACACCCAAGAAATAAGAAAATATAGTAGTCTAGCAATATATAAACTTAAAAATACAGAGAGCAAAGAAAAATATCAGATGGACACAGACAAAGAATTTCAACGAAAACGGAATATGCAAACAATGTGGACGCTAGAAGAAAGATGGAGAGCCTTCAAGGAAACACTGAAGAAGGCAGCAGAAAGAATATGTGGGGTAAGAAAATTTAACAAACACATGAAAGCGACAAGCTGGTGGACTGAAGAAATAAGAGGATTGGTAAAAGAAAAGAAGGTAGCTTGGAAAAGGTATATACAAACAAAAGAAATGGGAGATAAAGAAGAATACAGAAGAAAGAGAGACAGAGTGAAAGAAGCAATTAAGATAGCAAAAAAGGAATCATGGAAGAAGATGGGAGAGGAGATAACAGAAGTACACAAAATAAACACAAGGAAATTCTGGACGAGAATAAAAAGATTAAGAGGAGATAAAAGGAAAAGTATAAAAGCAATAAAAAACAACCAAGGACAAATACAAACAGATACGAAGGAAATACTAGAAACATGGAAAGAATTCTACAAGAATAAGTATAACACGACAGTAGAATCGGAAGTCAGTGAAACTCAAGAACAAAAGAACCAGGAACAAACCATTAAGAGGGAAGAAGTAGAAGAGGCAATTAAAAAAATTAAAACTGGGAAAGCATGCGGGGAAGACGGAATAGCGCCGGAGATGTTAAAGGGGCTGGGACAAGAAGGAATAGACTGGTTATGGAAGATTTGCAAGCAAGCCTGGGAAGAGAAGAAAATCCCAAGAGACTGGGAAAACAACCTTATATTACCAATATATAAGAAAGGATTACAGACACAATGCGAGAACTACAGGCCAATATGCCTAGCACAAACGAGCTATAAAATATACACAACAATTCTAGAGAAGAGACTAAGGAAACAAATAGAACTAAAACTAAGCGAAGAGCAAGCAGCCTTCAGACCAAATAGGCAAACAATGGACAATATATTTACAATCAGAAGCATAATTGAAAGAAAAATTGAAGAAGGAGAAGAGCTGTACCTAACTTTTGTGGATCTGAAAGCGGCTTTTGATACAGTTGATAGAGGGGAACTATGGAAGACGCTGAGAGAATTGGAAGTGGACAAAGAATTGATAAATGCAATAAAAAGCACATACGAAACAGTCAGAGTAAAAGTACAACTAGCAGGGCAGAGATCAGATGAATTTAAAATGACCAAAGGAATTAAGCAAGGAGACAGCCTAAGCCCTTTACTATTTATAACTCTAATGGACAAGATCATCAAACAAATAAAAGAAAAACACAACCGACTAGATACAGTAATAGGACACAGGAATCTAGAAGCAATAAAAATAAGCAGTCTCTTATACGCAGATGATGTGATACTAATATCAAGCACCAAAAATAAAATGCAAAGGCTGGTAAACGCATGGACTGAGGAGATAGAAAACATGAAAATGGAAATAAACATTAGTAAAACCAAGACCATGATAGTAAATGAAAAACAAAAAGGAGATCAAAACAATAAGGACATAAAATGTAAAAACAGGAAACTAGAAAGAGTATCGACGTATGAATTCCTAGGAAGTATGATAACAGAAGACGGAAAAATGGAGGCTGAAATAGTAAATAGAGCAAACAAAGCGACAAGAATTTACTATACATTAAATAAAACGATACTAGGACACAAAGATATCGACATAGAGGTGAAAAAGAAAATTCACAACATGATAACAATACCAACAATAACTTATGCCTGCGAAAGCTGGACACTTAGAAAGAAAGACGAACCTAAAATAACTGCAATGGAAATGAAACATCTTAGGAAAATGGCAGGAAAAACTAAGTGGGACAGGATAAAAAATGACGACATAAGAGAAATAACTAAACAGGAACCTATACTAGAAAAAATAAAAAAGAAACAACTAAACTGGTACGCGCATACAGTAAGAATGGAACCGAGCAGAATGGCAAAAAGAATAATGGAAGCGGGAAAACCTATCAAAAAACAAAGAGGCAGACCCAGAAAGAAATGGCTGGAGCAAATCAGAGAAATAGGAGCAGAGAGAGGAGCGACAATGGAGGAAATGAAAACAATAGCGAGAGACAGAAAAAGATGGAAAAAATGGATACAGGACTAGAGACCGCCATCCGACGCCGAAAGGCAGCAAGGATTAGAAAAAAAAGAAAGAAAAGAAAATACAGAGATACATAGTGATTACTCAATTTAAATAAAGAAACAACGCAAAATTAGATGGAAATACTCATTTCATTTAAGTAGATGATTTAATGCTGCGTTGTTTTTGTTTTGCATACAGAGTATTTCTTGTCTCATTCGATACCGAAGCTCTTTCCTCACTGGCCTGAACTAGAACGCACAAATCTTTTAGATTTTCATACCTACTCAATATTGGATTCAAGAATATAAAAAATAAGATTGCAATTGTTTTATTTATATATATATTATATATTCATTGAGCTAAATATGTACAATGTTATGTAACATTATCAGTATATACCTAGGTGCTGCCTCTTCAATTCCTTTCTGCAGACATCTCTATCCTGAGCCATATCTTCTAATTTTCATCTTTCCATCGCCTTTCTTATCCCTTCGTTCCAGAAGCATCGTGGTCTTCCGTGTTTCTTCTTTCTTAGAGGTTCAGTTTTTTTAAAGCATACTTGTAGTCCCCACTTCTGCTATTCAGCATAAACTCAAGGTCAAAGGAAGGTGCTATAAGCACCTAGACGTGGACAAAATTAAGTGTCAAGTGATAGTTTTCATTGATTGTGCAGTTACGTTCCCATTCTCATATTATTGTCTCTAGATAAAGATTGAATAATATTGGTGATGAGCTACACCCTTACCGGAGCCCCTTTGTTATTGATATTAGCCGTGAAAGTTGTTTTTCTTTTTTAACGTAAGATATGTTGTTGTTATATAATTCTTTTATTATAGCTAGTAAATGAATATTCATATTCAGTTTGGCCAGGGCTCCCCACAGCTTACTTTGGGGTACCGAATCATACGTTTTTTCAAGATCAATGAAAGTAAGATTAACTTCTCCCCTCAAAATAATTTTTTCTAATATTTGCTGCAATATAAAGAGATTGTCAGTACAGGAGCGGCCAGGGATGAAACCACTTTGGTCTTCACTTATTCTGTACCCAACATTTGTTCTTATTTTTTCTTGCAGTAACTTTCCAAACAACCTACTAATACTGTTGTTAACACTAAAGCCTCTGTAGCAGCTAGGCCCTTTCTATTTCCGTTTTTAAAGACTGAAGTTATGTAGGCGCTTTTCCATTCTTCATTATACCAATGTGGTACATTTATTCAATAGTGTTGTTATTCGATTGATAACTCTTTTAGCCTGTATTTTATCAATTCTGTATTAATATTTCCTGGTCCTGGTGATCTTGTATTTTTCATATTCGTAACGTCTTTTTGTTTCTTCTTCCGTTATTAGTGGGTTATTTTCATTTCTTTCCTGTATTATATGTTATGTTATATCTTGGTATTCCTTGAGGTTTTCTGCTAGTAATTCTTTATGACAGTCTTGATGTATATTATTTGTTTTCATTCTTTTAATCGTTTTCCACACATCTGTGAAACGTGCTCCTCCTATCATGCCTTCAAGCTAACTAAATTTCTACACCCAGTGTTGGTTTTTTACTTCTTTGATTCTTCTTCTTAGTTTTTTGTTTCTCTATATTCCTCTCTTCTTGAGTTTGTTTTGTTAACCATCTGTTATATAGTTTCTTTTTTCCACTATTAATTTTTGTATCTTCTGTCATCCAAAAAGGTTTTTTGCTTTGTCTTTTTTTTCGTTATCTAGGATCCCAAGTGCTTGATAGGTGGCGTTGTGTAATGCTTTTTTAATGTTGTTATACTCTTTTTCGATATCATCAACTTGTTTGTATGACCTGAGTTCTGTAGTCTATTTTCATATAATGTTCTAATGCTGGGTTCTAGTAACAGATGTAACTTGTATCTATCTTCTTTTATATTTTGATATCTTATTATTTCAACTTGTTGGGTCCTCTTTTTACTCAACAATCCTGTATTTCCATAAATGATCTTTGTTCAGTAATAAAATAATCGATAATTGATCACTGACCTAGTGTCGGTCTCTCCCATGTGTATTTGTGTATATCTTTGTGGAAATAGAATCCATTTAGTATTTTAAGGTTCGTTACAATGCTCCATTAATAATTCTCCGGAGTGGTTGTAGTATTCTCTCCATGTTTCCCTATTACTTCATCTTTTTGTTTCCATTCCACCCTTCCGTTGAAGTCTCCAGTCAATATTATTTCTTGGCGATTTACTTCAGTCATTACTCTTCTTAGATCTTGGTAGAAGTTATCTTTTGTCAATAAGTTTGAGTCATCATGAGGACCATACACTCCAATTATGACAGTTTCAACTCCATATAAATACATAGATAGGGTAATGTTGCTGTCAGACTCGCATTCAAAATTTTTGATGTAGATACACCTGATGCTGCACTCTCCGATTTGTCCACACCAGACCAGAAATGTATATAGTTTGATAGTTCTTCACTTCCTTTTCCTTTGCTTCTGATAAGACCGCTGTGTCTATCCCCTGCTGGTCTAATTCTCTTATTATAACTATGGTGTTATTGTTTATCGTTTGTATATTCTAGGTAACCAGTTTCATACACCGTTTCCTTGCCAATTTTCATCATAAGTTATTATCCATCCGGTTCCGAAGCCTGTCGAAAGTCTTTTTAGCGGTTCAACAAGTGAGGGGTTGCTGGCCCAACGCCTCAACCCCCAACCTGGAGGACTAGTCTTTTCTGTCAGGGTCTACTCCCTTAGCCAAAATTATCTGAATTGTAGGAGCCAGATACTCGTTTTTCGCCCTTCTTCATTAGCTACAGTCTATTAAGACTACAGTCAGAGGTCACTACGTGAAAGTGAGGATAGAACTTATTGGCAGAGCTGCTAAGAAAGACGCAGAAGCGTTTCTTTCTTCACAACAGTTTAAACAAACAAACCAAACAACTCTTGAAAACTCAGCTGACTTTCAAAAAACCTTGAACACATACAGAATAATTAATACTTTCTAAAACAATATCTCCAATATTTAATACAGATTTTAATTTTCCAACTGTCACAGTAAAAGCATGAAAACTGCTAATTAATATCTAAAGCTCGCCCGAAAAACTCTCACTAAACGAAATATCTTTGCAGAGACAATGAGGTCACTTGAGGTGACAACCCCCTGGCACGAGGAGGACGAAGATGTTGAAGTGGACGACATGGAGCTAAGCAAGAACAGTAGGGACGAGATGTCCGAGTCCAGCAGCGACGAAGCCACAGGCAGGAAGATCGCGAGGCGGCGGACGGGAGGTTGGTGCCCTGGCAGCTTCATACTTAGGCTTAAAATTTTAAGTTGCCTATGTCTGCAGGTAGCACGACGAGTGGTGGGAGCTCAAGTGGCAGCACAACGACCAGGAGACGAAAAACCGGCATCAGTGCACGAGAGAGAAATTTACGAAGACTGGAAAGCAATGAGAGAGAAAGAATGAGAATGCATTCCTTAAATGATGCATTTGAGGTAGGAGTTCGTATTTATAAAGCTTTGATCCTCCAACCTGTGATGCTTCCCTCCACATATTTTTTAGTGTAGCTGTTTGTTGTGTGTTGAGAAGTCTCTTCCACATGCATTTTGCTACTAGTCTTGCAAGTAGCTTTTCTAAATTCCATGATCTTTTGTTTTTCAAAAAGTTTGGTTGGTTATATTACTCCTTCATTATACTATTTTCCAAAGTGTGCCTGTTGTATTTAAACGTAAAATCTTCATTTCAATGTTATCAATACTCATCTTTTACTGGCTGAGGTTTGTTTTATGCCATATATTTCGGTATTAATCTTTTTCTTTCTACCAACTGACTTTCTCCTATAACTGTTACACTAGTATTCTCCTAATAAAGTTAGAATACCTACATCTTCCATTATTTGCCTTCAGTGATGTCATTACTCATTATACTCATTATACTGTACATTTAGTCAACCGCAGCTGTTTTCCTATAATTGTTGAAAATTGTTTTGGCTGCTTTCTTATAGATTGATTCATTTAGAATTTCTTTACATTCCCATATACAGAGTATCAGATGTAACAGTACAAGGCTTCGGGGTATTAAATAAACAGGTCAAAACAAGAAAAATTCCTAAAAAACATTGGTAGTATGACACTTCATAACAAAAATATCAGGAAGTTGTGTAAATAACTACCAGTGTTGCTGGAAGCCCTAGCAATTCACTAACAAGTATAGTATATGCACAATGATGTACCAACACATAGTAAGTACACGACAGTGACAGAATATTTCAATTCCCATTATCCTGGAAGATGGATTGGTCGTAACGAATTTGTACTCTAGTCATTATGGTCCTCAGATTTAACTACTTATGGAGACATTTGGAGATTGAATTGTATTGCCCAAGGCATTTTAGTCCAGAAGAAATTGTGAAAAGATATAGTTCAACTCGCTAATAATATTAATGGAAATCAAAACCTGAGTGTATTAACACAGATCTTCCAGCGTATGGAGTTGTGTATGTTACACTTTGAATATTGTAAAGATTATTTTTCAAGTGGAAGTTAAGTGAAGAAAGAAATAACGAAAGACCTAAGAAGAGATGGACAGATAACATAAATGAAGACTTGAGGAAGATGAAAGTGCACAATTGGAGAGCGTACTGCAATAATAGAAAAAGGTGGAGAGAAATAGTGAAAAAACAATAAAGAATGTGGAGACTGATCGACCTCTATAACAAAACAGAATCAAAAACATTTTTAATGATGTGGCTATAATCCCAAAGATTTAAGTAAGCCTGTTACCTTCTGCTATTTTCATATTAACAAATGTGCACCACTTGAACTAATACACGAAATATCTGTTAGAAAGCTTTGTAACACGAATGTAAAGGTATTGGATATTTTGCTCGTTTTAGTCTCTCAAATTCATATTCCAAAGCCTCATACTGTTACATCTGATACCCTGTATAATGAATACAAGTATTTGCATATGCAGGTCCTCACCCCATCTCTATACGACTCATTCATGCCTTTGCTTCATTATTTATTGCTCTACTTCTGTGAGTGTTCTAATTGCATCTTGTAAATTGTAATTTTTCTCAGTATCTAATAAATTACTACTGTTTAACATTTCCTCAAACTGATCTGTTAACGTTCTCAGTATGTGTGCTTCCTTTCCAATTGAGCTTTAATACCCCTTCTTTAATGATGCTACTGCCTTTGGAGTATTATACATATAAATATCTAATGTTTTTTATTTACTTCCTTCTTCAGGTAAATATTAGTTAATCTGAGGACTGGAGTGGATCAAAAACTCCCCAAAAAGTTGTGTTTAAAACACCAGAGGCGGTGGAAAAAAGTTATTCAAACGTCTCATAATAGACCACTGTGTAGTATGCCAACATTCAGAAAACGTACAGTTTTTTTATTTTTTAAGAGAAATTTCTAAGTTCTTGTTCTTTAAACTTCTTTTTGCTGTTCTTCTATATCCTATCTAACAGTTGCTTCTCTATCATGCCTACCCTTTTTTTTATGTTTGAACGGGCGGCTTTCACTACGTCTATTTTTGATTTACTCCCTTCTTCAGGTGAATATTAGTTAATCTGACGACAAGAGGAAATTCCCAAAAAGTTGTATTTAAAACACCAGAGGCAGTGAAAAAAATTCCTTCGAACATTTTATAACAGACCACCGTGTAATATGCCAACATTCAGAGAACAAACCCGTCCTTTTTTTATCTTTCAAGCAAAATTTAAGTTTCTGTTCTTTAAAATTCAATTTCGCTTTTCTATATCCCACTTTTGCTTTCTGTTTTGCATCTTGTAACCAACCACGCCTTTTTCTAAGCTTGTATTTAAGATCTTCTCTTTAGGAGTTTGTATTTAACATCTTCTTAGAAGCTATTTTATTGTCATACCCTTTATTTGATGATGTTTGAAAGACCGTTTTCACCGTCTCTGGAGCTTTACACCAGGTGTTTTGGACCTACTCCTTTGTTTAGGTGAATGTTAGTTAATCCGAGGACTGGTGTAGATTTCCAAAAAGTCGTGTTTAAAACACCAGAGGCAGCGGAACATATTTATTTGAACATTTACAACAAACCACTATATAATATGTCAACCATTCAGAAAGCAAACCCTTTCTTCTTTATCTTACAACTGAAACGTTTAAGTTCTTGTGCTGTAAAATGTAATTTTACTTTCCTATTTGCGTCCTGTAATCAACTATGCCTTTTTCTAGGCTTATATTTAACATCTTCTCTTTAGCAGATATTTTGTTGTAATACCATTTCTTTGATGATGTTTGAAGAGACTGTTTTCTCTACCTCTGGATTTACATGAGAGGTTTTTTATTTACTCCTTCGTACCGGTGAATGTTATTTAATCTGACGGTAGGAGTAGATCACCAAAAAGTTGTATTTAAAACACCATCTCCTCAAACCTCGGGCAATATGCCAACATTCAAAGAGCAATCTCTTTCTTTTTCTTTATCTTTCACGTCCTGTACCCAAATATGCTTTTTTGTAAGCCTATATTTAACATCTTCTCTTTAGGAGCTATTTTATTGTCATACCCTTTCTTTGACGATGTTTGAAGAGACTTTTTTCACTGCGTCTGGAGCTTTGCACAAGAAGTTTTATATCTACTCATTTGTTCAGGTGAATGTTAGTTAATCTGAGGACAGGACAAGATCCCCAAAAAGTTGTTTATAACACCAGAGGCAGTGGAAATAATTCGTTTGAACTTCACATAACAGACCACTGTGTAATATTCCTACATTCACAGAACAAACCCTTTCTCTTTCTTTATCCTTCAAGTGAAATGTCTAAGTTCTTGTTCTTTAATATTCAATTTTATTCTTCTATATCCCACTTTTGCTTTCCATTTTATGTCCTGTAATCAAGTATGCCTTTTTCCAAACCTGTATTTAACATATTTTCTTTAAAAGCAATTTTGTTGTCATACCTGTTGTACTTTGATGATATTTGAAGAGACTGTTTTCACTGCTTGTGGAGCTTTGCACGGGCTGTTTTCGATCTACTCCTCTATTCAGGTGAATGTTAGTTATTCAGAAGGCTGGTGTAGATCCCCAAAAAAGTTGTAATTAAAACAGAAGAAGCAGTGGAAAAAAATCATTCGAGCATCTATAACCACTGTATAATATTCCAACATTCAAAGAACAAACCCTTTTTGCTTCTTTATTTTTCAATTGGAACTTCTAAGTTCTTGTTCTTTAAAATTCAATTTTGCTTTCCTTTTTGCATCTTGTAACCAAGTATGCCTTTTTCTACGTACATATTTAACATTTTCTCTTTAGAACTATTTTGTTGTCATACCCATTCTTTGATGCCGTTTGAAGTCACTATTTTCACTGCCTCTGGAACTTCGCACGAGATGTTTTTGATCTACTCCTTTGTTCAGTTGTACGTTAGTTAATCAGAAGGCTGGCTGGTGTAGATCCCCAAAAAGTTGTAATTAAAACACCAGAAGCAGTAGAAAACTTTATTCGAACATCTATAACAACCACTGTAATAATCCAACATTTGGAGAACAAACCCTTTCTTCTTTATCTTTTAATTGAAACTTCTATTTTCTTGTTCTTTAATATTCAATTTTGCTTTCCTTTTTGCATCCTGTAACCAAGTATGCCTTTTTTAAGTAAATATTTAACATCTCTTTAGAACTATTTTGTTTTCCTACCCATTCTTTGATGCTGTTTGAAGTCACTATTTTCATTGGCTCTGGAGCTTCACACGAGACGTTTTTGATCTACTACTTTGTTCAGGTCAACGTTAGTTAATCAGAGGGCTGGTGTAGATCCCCAAAAAGTTGTAATTAAAACACCAGAAGCAGTAGAAAACTTTATTCGAACATCTCTAACAACCACTGTGTAATAATCCAACATTTGAAGATCAAACCCTTTCTTCTTTATCTTTTAACTGAAACTTCTATTTTCTTGTTCATTAATATTCAATTTTGCTTTCCTTTTTGCATCTTGTAACCAAGTATGCCTTTTTCTACGTACATATTTAACATCTTCTCCTTCGAACTATTTTGTTGTCATACCCATTCTTTGATGCCGTTTGAAGTCACTATTTTCATTGGCTCTGGAGCTTTACACGAGACGTTTTTGATCTACTACTTTGTTCAGGTCAACGTTAGTTAATCAGAGGGCTGGCGTAGATCCCAAAAGTTTTAATTAAAACCCTTTCTTTGACGATGTTTGAAGAGATTGTTTTCACTGTCTCCGAAGCTTTACATGAGGTGATTTGGACCTACTCCTTTGTTTAGGTGAATGTTAGCTAATCTGAAGGCTGGTGTAGATCTCCAAAAAGTTATGATTAAAACACTAGAAGCAGTGGAAAAATTTATTCGAACATCTATAACAACCACTGTGTGATAATCCAACATTTTGGGAATCTTTATCTTTCAACTGAAACTTTTATGTTCTTGTTCTTTAATATTCAATTTTGCTTTCCCTTTTGCATCTTGTAACTAGGTATGTTTTTTTCTCAACGTATATTGCACATGTTCTCTTTAGCAGCCATTTTGTTGTCATAACTTTTCTTTGCTGATGCTTGAATATTCTGTTTGCACCGTCTCTGGAGCTGTACACGAGATATTTTTGATCTGCTCCTTTGTTCAGGTGAATGGTAGTTAATCTGAAGGCAGAATGAGATCCCCAAAATGTTGTGTTTAAAACCAAAGGCAGCAGAAAACGTTTGGTTGAACATTAATAACAAACCACTATGTAATATGTCAACGATCAGAGAACAAACCCTTTTTTCTTTAACTTTCAAGTGAAACTTCTAAGCTCTTGTTTCTTAAAATTCAATTTTGCTCTTCTGTATACTACTTTTGCTTTCCTTTTTGTGTCCGGTAACCAAGTATGCCTTTTATAAGCTTATATTTTACATATTTTATATAGCAGTTATTTTTTTCTCATACTCTTTCTTTGATGATGTTTGATGAGACCGTTTTCACTGCCTCTTGATCTTTATACGAGACATTTTTGATCTCTTCCTTTGTTCAGGTTAACATTAGTTAATCTGAGGGCTCCAGGAGATCCTCATAAATGTGTTTTTAAAACACCAAAGACAGTGAAAAGATTGCTTCGAATATCTGTAACAAGTGACATTTCTAAGTTCTTATTCTTTAAAATTTAATTTTGCTCTTCTATATGCTATTTTTACGTTCCTTTTTGCGTCCAATAACCAAGTATGCTCTTAAGTAGCTATTTTGTAGTTGTAGCCTTCCTTTGATGCTGTTTGAAGGGATTGTTTTCATTGCCTCTGAAGCTTTACACAGACGTTTTTGATCTAGTTCTTTCTTCAGGTGAATGTTGGTTAAGATGAGAGCTGGAGGAGATTCGCAAAAAGTTATGTTTAAAATGCCAGAAATAGGGACCACAATCTAATATGCCAATGTTCTGAGAAAGTGAAATCCCTAATTTCTTTGTATCCTTGTTATATCTCTAAATTCCTGTTCTTTAAATTTTTTTTTACAACCTTACATCTATCGTCATTAACAGAACAGGGGTTGATTGCAAAAAATATTTTTCTTTTGCATTTTAAGTGTTGTAATGAGGATCAAACTGTGTATGAGAGTACAAAAATTAATTAAGAATTTAACATACATATACAATTTCTAATACAGATTTATCTTTTACAGCAACTTAGAGAAGTAATCCCCCACATAAAAATGGAAAGAAAATTATCAAAAATAGAAACTTTAACATTAGCAAAAAATTATATAATGGCTTTAACAAATGTAATATGTGAGATGCGAGGGGAAGAAAAACATTACACGTAAGTTCTACGCTCACATTCATACATTTCAACCTAGTAACCCAACCTCTTATTGCAGATTCCAGGACGTCTCCTCCGAGGATAGGGATTCTGTAGATACAGTAACAACGATAGAAGAAATAAACAGGGAGCAGAACAACAACTCCATGTTCCAAGAAAACCTAGAAATACCTCAGGAGAGTTCGTTAATAAATTCGCGCTGAAGTCGAGTTCAAACTTAATCTGCTATGCTTATTCGTAAAGTAACTTTAAGTGTGACATTTACTAGTACGTTAGGTCTGACTGATAAATCACTTATATGAGAGTTACTTAACAGTTTGAGAGTAAATATCATAGGCATGTAAGTTAGAATAGAGTCAAACTACATTCCCAGTGGTGAAATGTGCGCACCGCAGTACAAGTATGTTAAGGGAAGAGACTCGTGCTGCCAGCCACCACTGACTGCATACTTGTCGCACAATTTCTCGATCTGATATAATCAAGTATGTGTTCTGTTACCTATTTTTTATATTGCGTGTAAGACGACGATTTAGTTGACGTATATTTTAAGGCGGCCTGGGATATTTTGGCACGAGCCGTTTGGGTCAAACCATTTAAGGGCCAGCCATTTGTGTCCGAGATCTGATTTGGCTAAAAAAATATGTCTAGTCATTTATATGTCACATTAAATTAATTTAAGTATCTCTCTTATATGTTACTACCAAAATAATTTATTAATTGGCAAAATATTGAGTTATCGTTCAAAACCAAATCAACAAAATATGGAATTGATACACTTTTATAAACAAAAAACCTCGAGACCAGGACAAAAAGGGTAAATGTCCTGGAGCACACAGAATAGAAATTTGTTAGAGAAAAATGTGAATATTGCACTTTTTCTTCAAATATTGTGCCAAATTAGATCGCACCAAAGCACTCACTCACATTAAGTTTGTGCGAAAACATCCCAGACCGATTTTAAGGGCGCTCCGAGTGCGCTTTAGTTCTGTAAAGGACTTTGATGAATTAAATGAAAATCATTTGCGAATCCGTTGAAGGATTTTTAGGTTTAGTACAAGCGGCTCCCACACATCCAACTGCATCCGGCGTGATTTTCACTTAATCTGTCGCAAGCCACATGCCAAGGCCTAACATGTCAAAATTAATATTTACTTAAGCAAATGTGATTTTTGTGCTTCCGTACTTTGCGTTCAACGTGTATACCAAGATTGAGATGTGTATACTAGCCGCGCTACTATGTAACGAAGATGTGTAATTATCAATTAATAAATCTAAATGTAAGTTATTTTTTGAAAATATTACCTAAGTGTGTATCGACCTACAAATATATAGTTAGAGTAGCTCTAGTAACATCGTAGGGAATTAGACGAATAGAGATTACACTTGTTTGTAGTTTAGATTTATTTGTAAAATATTTATATAAACAATGAGTTACCTACAAAGGGGATTCCCAAAATACTCATGTGCTCAAAAAATAGTTTGGTTTTTAGAAAAGTTGGTAATGTATAAATGCGATGCTTGCCATACAGTTTAACGAAAGTCAGTTCTCTGAGAACATACAAATTTTGCTTCCCGCATTGATATCGAACCTACAGGGTACACACCTTCTACACGAAACACTGTTAACATAATTGATGACAGTTGAAGTTACTTATTTTCTTGATTTATACATTATTAATTTTTAGAAGACGAAATCTAAGAGTTCCAAGTGCAATGTGATATTGTAGAAAATGAAAAACTTTAGTTTTGTTTTTTAATTTAGGTATTTAAGATGTTAAGATATACAATATATATTTTATGAAATATGTATTAAATGTATTTTCTTGTATAAATATTATAGTATATATACATATATCAAAAAAAAAAACATGAATATATAATATCAAAAATATTATCTATACATTAAATATGTATAAATAAAATGTTTGGTGTGAACTGGTGAATCTTACATGTTGTTTTCTTGTAGTTTTACTAATTCCTACATTTTCTTAGCAATAACATACAAAAATAATAATTTTAAACCGTTATACATCCAGAGGCTACGACATTATCTTTGTTTATTGCTAAAAAATCCCTCTTTGGTTTTATAAAAGTCTTAGAAATAATTTATTTAAACTGCTTACAAAAAATATTGTCAAAGTGCAGAAAACTACAGTACAATAATTTCAACTTAATTTCCTTATAGCAAAAGTAGGTTAAGTCATCCTACAATTTATTCAAATTAAACTATAACAAACCTTAACTACGTTTTATGCTTTTCAGGTGACGAAAGAAGCTTTCAGGAAGGCATACACTTTTGCTGTAACAATAAAAAGCAATTAAAACTTATAAATCACGTTTAAAGATATTGTAAGATTAAACCAATATCCAAAAGAGAAGAAACGAAGTGAGATTAACAAATTTCTTCTTAGCTTGTGTTTATATTCAAATTGCAAAATGTCCAAATGATACACAGATATAAAAAATTAAGAAACCGATGGAGCAACGATTTATCTATTGATTACCTACTAATTATAAACTATTAACTAACATTTGAAAGAATGCTCTTCTTTTCCAAAGCGTCGAATGTGATTAATTATTAATAAAATTTGCCGTAATTCCCTGGGGAATCGTTGGCTCCTTTGGACTCGTTAGATTTTGTTTAGTTAATTACTCCCTTTCTTTATTTATCTTCTCTATAAGTTCTTGTGTGATTTGGCTTTTGTGACTATTCCTCTCCAATCCTTTTGGCTTTTTTCTCCAGTTCTTAACTCCTAAGATCTTCAGATCTTCTAACATCTCATTTTCCCATCAATTTTTTGGTTTTCCTCTTGATCTTATGTGTCCTGGTTTCTATTCCGTTACGCTCTTGATCATGTTGTCATCTTCTACCCTCATTATATGTCCCCACCATCTTATTCTTTGTGCTTTTATTTCCCTCCTTTCCCTCTATTTCTTCTTCTATCTTGTAGTTCATCCTGCTTCTTTACTCGTCTTCTTCAATTTTTTTTGGCCCTAGTATCATTCTAAGTATTCTCCTCCCAATTGTTCTTAATCTTTTTTTTGTCAGCCGGATTATCTCTGCTATGTAGATCACTGCTGGTCTTATCATGGTCTTGTATACTCAGCTTCGTTTGTTTACTGATTCTTTTATCTTTCAGAATTGCTTTATACATATTGAAAAATTTGTATCCCTTTTTCTATTCTTGCACTTATGTCTCGTTTTTATTGTTTATTTGTACCTGTACTCAGTGTTGGGTAGTAACTAAGTAAAAGTAACTCGTTACTGGTAACTAGTTACTTTTCAGTAACTTAATAGTAACTTAAATTACTTTTGTGTTTTCAGTAATTGTAACTATAACACGTTACAATTATTTAGTAACTTAAGTAACTAAATATGACAAGTTACATGCTACAAATGTAAAATATTTTTAAATGTTCGGTTTTTAATGCGTAGTATTTAAGAAATTATACCTGAAGCTGAAGAATTTGTGGAAATTTCGAATGCTTTAGTATGCAAATGCTAATACCGACCGCAGGAATACATTCTTGTACTTAGTCGATAAAAAATAATATTTGACGGATCCTATTTGGGTGGTGACAGCTTTTTCCAGTAATCTTTACTCTTTTAACAACTAGAAGCTCTCTGTGCAGGTATGTGGATTACTGGGAAGTACATTCCTAACGTCTGTGCGCAGGTTGAGGGTGTCTAATTCAGACGAAACTACATTCACCGTCTCTATATTTCAATAATAACGAAACAATATTTTAACAAAAAATTGAAATAAGTAACCGAGTACGCGATGTAGCTGATATAGGATACTGCAGTTTAAATTTAAACTACATGCATTAATAACATTTTCATTCATTTTCAAGTTAGGTCTATAATGTATAATGGTTATTTATATTTTACAGTACAGTAAACATTGCACTTCCATACTTTGACCGAAATGATGTAAAAGAAATTGTTGTCAACTACACAAAAAAATTGCATGTTCAACACATTGGAAAAGTGATTCTTCCATGCTCCATTCGCTGGAAAACTCTCACTTTTCTTAACTTGTAGAACAATCTACTATAATTCACTAGCGATTTAAAAAGAAATTTAACTCGCTACCATATAAACATTATAAACAGTTACTTATGGTTGCTACTATAGAGATAATAATAATAATGCCAGTTTAAAATGACAAAATTGAAGACAAAACTATTAATCGAGTTATTTAAAAATAACCGTAACGTAATTGTTTATAAATATGTGTTTCTGTTGATATTAACTTGATAGTAATTGCATGTAGATTAGTAACCTCTCATAAAAAAAGGTAACTTAAAAAATAACGAGTTACTTTATGGTAACTTAGCAACTTATTCAAATTACTTTTATAATTCTGTAATTTAGTAACTTACTCAGTTACTTTTATGCCGAGTAACTGATTAACTTAGTTAGTTTGTTAGAGTAACTTACCCAACACTGCCTGTACTCACAGGTATCTAAACTCTTGTACTTTTAAAAGCATAATTTTCCATTTTCAACTTGGTTTGTCCATCTTCTCCCCCTCTTTTGCATTTCATATATTTTGCTTTTGTCTCGTTTATTATTAGACCTCTCTTCTTAGCTTCTTTTTCAAGTATTTCCATCATATTCGTATGCTTTTTCTATGATTTTGTTCATCACATGAACCGCGTCCACTGTTGATCTGCCTAGGCGAAAACCACATTGCATTGTCCAATTTCCTGGTCTATATACTTCATTAAATGTTGTACTACCGTGGTAAAGATCTTATATGCCACATTCAGTAAGGTAATTCCTCGATAATTCGTGCATAATGCCGAGTCTCCTTTTTTCAGTATTGGGATAATTATTCCACATCTCCATTCTTCGGGCATTTCTTCAATCACCCATATTTGTTTAATAATCTTATGTACTCTGTTACATATTTCTTCACCTCATATTTTATCATTTCTTCACTTATTTCGTTCATGCCCGGGATTTTACCATTTCTTATTTTCCTTATTATTTGTTTCACTTTGTCGTATTGCACTTCTTCCGTTTTTCCCCCTTCTTCTTGCTGCACTTGTTCGCTTTCTTCTACTTCTGTTTTCTCATACGCAAGTTCTTGAAAGTATTTTCTCCATATTTCTTTTACCTTTTCCTTATCATTTTGTGTCTTTCCTTGATTTCTTTTAATCCTCTTTGTTTAATGTTATTCCTTTTTCTTTCCCGTGCTATAATGTTTTTGTATATTTCTTTACTATTGTTCCTTTGTCTTTTATTTTCTATTTCATTCATTTTCTGGTTTATCCAGTCCCTTTTTTTCTTCTTGAATACCTTATCCGCTTTTCTTTCCTTCTTATTGTATGCCTCTTTATCTTCTTCCTTCTTCGTTCTCAGCCATTCAATTCTTGCTTCCCTTTTTTCATTTTTCTGCGTGTCACAGTCTTCGTCATACCATTCCTTATTTTTTTTTGTTTTGTCTCCTTTACGGTTTCGCATTCTTTATTTGTGCTTGTTTTTAAATTTAGTGCACTCTGTGCCAATTCTTGATGCATTTCTTCTGTATATTTTTCTGCTATTTTCTTGTCATTGTGTTTACTTATCTTCTGTCTAAGTTTAGTTATCACTAGCATGTGATCAGAGTCTGCGTTTGCACCCTTAAAAGTTCTCACATCTTGAATACTAGTTGCCTTGCTTTTAGATACTAACATGTGATCAATCTGATTACTAGTGATGGGACGTATTTCGAATGATTCATTCGAAATATTCGATTGCTCGTATGTCTCGAGATATCTCGAGATACTAAAAATGTATTTGAATGATTTCAATACTTCGAATAACTATTCGGTTTTCGAATTATTACTTCGTATTCGCGATTTTTTTAATAATTCGAAATATCGTTCACTTTCATTTCAATCGTATCGCATGACGCATCTCGGCATCTCACAACTACGACTGATGATGCTATCAAAATATTTCGAATAGCGAAAGCTCAGTCGATTTCAATATACCTACATTGCACTTACACAGGCTATAGATTATACACCGTAGAGACGCTTCGTTTGATTTTCTTTTGCTTTGTCTACAGTGCAAGCTGTAGGTCGCGGTCTCGCGGTGGTATCAATTCAAACATTCGGACACGTGTTCAATAGCGCCAAATTGAATTATTTGTTTTTGGAGCAGGATCGGCTTAAGTTTTTTTTGTTTTGAAAATAAACAAAAAAGTATTGCTATTGTATTCAAATATACAATTACATTACTATATAGCAAATAAAGTTTTATTAGTAGGTAATTATATTTTTCAAGTAAACAATAAACAACAAGAGTACATAAAAAGCAAATGATATTATTAATAGAATTTTATATAAAATATAAATACCTAATACAATAAATAATTAAATTCATTCTTTGGCTAAGTAAATAAAATTTATTGTTTGGTTAAGTAAATAAAATTAAGTTCAAGTAAACAAATACAAAACAATATCATTAATAATTATATTAGCAATTAATATTACTGTTCAAAAATATGATATAATCTAAATTTTTGGCACATAATCTATTTCTGCGGTCGTTTGTGAGCATACCAGCTTTCGAAAATACCCTCTCCGATGGAACGGAAGTTGCAGGAACAGAAAGATATTTTAATTGTAGGCGATACATTTCAGGCAATACGGCACTGTATTGCTTCCAAAAATCTAATGGATTTTTAGACCGCTCTAAATGTGGCATTTCCAAATACTGTCTTATCATCAGAGACACAGTGGTACTTGCTGTAACAGTAGTTTTGACTTGGGCTACTTTGTTGTCAAAATGTTTCCTCAGCGAATCATTTTTGTCCTGACGCAAATCTGGCTGTGCAATTTGAGGTGCCGGCGTTTCATTTTCGGAACTAATAACTCTCATAAGAGTGGGACATTCGTTGTCTTCAATCCCAAATGCAATTTTCTTGAATCTAGGATCAAGAAATGTAGCTTTAGCAACAACTTGATCCATTTGCAAAGAACCCAATCGTTGAGAAATCACTTCCAATAATGTTTTTTGCAATAACTGCCCTGCTGACGTTTGTGGATTCTTACTTTTTATTGCATACTGAAGCCCTCTTATAAGCGGGACAGTTGATGACATTGTCGGGTATTTTTCGCCCGATAATTCTACTGTCATTGTTTCTAAAGGTTTTAGAATAGGCGTACAGTCTGAAATTATTTCCCATTCTGCAGCGCTTAAAAAATCAGGTGCTTGTGGAAGAGATGTGATTGCAGCTGATAATGGAGTTTTGATGCAAAGTAGTCTTTCCATCATGAGTAAACAAGAGTTCCACCTTGTACTAACGTCTTGCTTTACTTTTAGTTCAGGAAGACCCATTTGTTGCAGCATTTCCCGTAATTTCTCGGTAGCTGCCGTACTGCGTTTAAAATACCCCACTTTTTCACCACTTGGGATAGCAGCACATTCACGGTAAGTGACTCACTTACACTTAAATTCAGGGTATGTGCAACACAGGGGTGATGGTGTTTATGTAAATGCTCGATTATGGCATTCTTTATATTTTCCCCATTATCGGACACTATAGTCACTACTTTGTTTGTTATCTTCCATTGTTCTAAGATAGATGTGAGAGCTGAAGCTATATTTTCACTAGTGTGCCTTTCCTGCATCTCCCTAGTGGCTAGGACTGGCGAGTGCAATTTGTTATTAAAAATAAAATGTCCAGTAACAGTAAGGTATCCCTTATTGCTATCCGACGTCCACATATCTGTTGTGATAGATAGATGAGAAGTATTATCTAACATTAATTTAATTTTTTCAGCCACTTTATGATACATTTCTGGAAGCATTCTTGACGTTAATAATTTTCAATTTGGCAATGTATAAAGTGGCTGCAGTCTTCGGGAATATTCTTTAAACCCTTGATTTTCAACTATGGATAATGACTGAAAATCTAATACGATCATTCTTAGAAGACTCTCGTCTATCGATGCCTTTTCGGCTGCAGATAATTCATTTCCTTTACTAGACGCAAACAGCTTTAATTGCCATGGTCGTGTACGGTTTGATTAAGAGCTTGAAGGTTTCTCCGCTCTTTCAGCTTCTGCATTTTCCAAAACCTGATGTGATGGATGTGAGAGATGTGATGTGGGAGTACCTACGCGAAAAGTTGACGTTGTTGAAGTTAAACAAAAAGCTCTTATGCCTGATCTTGAAGTGGACCCAGTAGAAGTAGGACCTGGTTGTGGTAGATCTTCCTCAATCTGACGTGATGAGTCAATTTCAGGTGCTTCTGCTTCTTCAGATGGAATCAATAGCTGAGCAGGATGTTGTGTTTTTAAATGTACCATTAAATTGGTGGTGTTACCAAAATACTTCATTTCTTTTTTACAAACTTGGCAAGTTGCAGTCTTTTTGTCTTTAGATTTTTCATAATGATCCCACACTATGGATCGTTTAGCTCCTGGTTTCATGATTATGTTATACCAATGTAACAAACTTAACAAAACAATTAACAAATAAAAACAATAAGTAATAAAACTCCGTTATTATTTTAATTAACTGTTCTCATAATTCCTAAGTAATACACTGTGAAGTCACCGCGACTACAAATATCGAAACAACACCAACAGAATACAGAATACGACATAAGAAAGAGTGAGGACTGACGAAGTGACGAGGATGCGAGGAGAGAGACGAGACTACTCTCGAACGCGCGCAGTCGGTCATGAGTCCTGAGTTTGCAGGTAAACATTCGACTATTCGAAATTCAAGTATTCAGTTATCAATAACACTTCAACCTCAAGGAGATAAGAGAATGCAAGCTCTGAGCATTCGATTGGAACAGCAAATTCTCGAATTATTATTTCAAATGCGGACGCTTGTGACTTCCAAATGATTTTTCAAATGAACATTTCGATTATTGCAATCATTCAAATAGCAATCATTCGATTTTGAAAATCATTCAATTGTGCCCATCACTACTGATTACCCTCGTCCCTTCCCGGAATCATCCATGTTTCTTTGTTTTTTGATGCGATTAAATTTTGTGCTACTTATTATCAAATTAGCTGCTGCCACATAGTTGCATATAGCTTCGTACCGTTTCCATTAGTGACTTCGTGGATTGTCTGTTTACCTGCTACTCTGCTGAAGCATTGTTCTCTATCATTACATTGAAATCTCCAATTACCATAATCGTGTCATTTTTCTTCACTTCTTCTGTTGTTTTCAGTAACTCCTCATAAAATTCTTCTTTTTCTCTTTCCTTTGCTATTTCCGTTGGCGCATATACACTGATTATAGTTATGTTATTTGGTTTTTCTTCTATTCTTATATACGCCAATCTTGCGTTTATTGGTTTAAACTGCATTACATTATCTCTCAGTTTTTTTGATACCATAAATCCTATTCCATGTTGTCCCTGCTTCTCTTCGCCCAAATACCACATTGTAAATTCTCTTTTATTAATATGTCCAACAAATCTACCTCATATCTTTCCATTTCCTTCGCAACCTGTATCATTTTCACCGGGGTCGGCATTGTTCTAATATTCCACATGCCTACTTTTATTATATCTTTCTTCTTTTTCCTTTTCTTATTTTGTCTTTCCTCATGTATTTTATTATTAATTATTAAGCTTTTATTTTGTGTTTTCCTTTCTCGTTTCCCTATTCGTAGCCTGGGTTGTTATCGGAGTTCCTTTGTTCTTGTTTTTTTTTGTTAATAGTTTTTTTAGGCGATCATTACAAAAATGGCGATTCTATGGCCCCTTTTGCCGCCGTAAAGTTTTACTTTTTTGTCCACATCTGTCAAATGTTACTTTTTTTGTATACATCTGTCAAACTCTACTTTTTTGGAACTGATCTGTCAGAAACTACTTCATGAACACTTTTTACCTACCTATATGGACAGGGTCGCAACACTTGCAGCTTCCAGAATTTCACCGGGGGTGTCTGAACTATCGCTATCACCCATTTTAAAAGGCTCAAAACACACGCGATGAAGCTTAATATTAAATTTGACAGGAGATGCTTTTATTTTTAGTTGTCTAAATGCTTTTGTTTTTAATTTGTTTTTCAAGAAAATGTTCAGAAAAAAAATAATTTTGTTACCAAATGTTTGAATTCTTTTGTGATGATCGCCTAAAAAATGTTGTGTGCACCTCAGCCAAAAGTGCTTTTTTGGTCTCATCTGAATTGCAGCCTCGGCTAAAGTCTCGGCCGCAAACAGATTCGGCCAAAAAAGATCACTTTTACGGCCTTGATACACAATATACTATTTGAATGGCCCGCTGGTTTTTTTTTGTTGCGTTAGAGTTCCGTGCTTCTTATCCCATACATATACTTTATTATTTACAATCAGTTTTTGGTACCCTATTTTGACTTTATTTCCCGTTGTACGTTCTTCTTTGGCTGCATCTTTTATTGCTGCTTGTATTTTTCTCTCCTTTATTGTCAGGTCACTCTCGATAAATATTTGAGTAATTTTTAGTTTTCCTTTGCATTTCATTACCTGTAGTTTCTGTTCCAAGGATTCTAACTTGGCTACTATTATCTTATTTTTCCTATTCTTGCTGTTTTGAGGATTTTTACGTTTACGCCTAGGTTATTCAGTACAAACTCTTCCACTTTTTCCCACTGATCAGGTTCCTTCATATTTTTCCCTTAAATTATGTTTTTTTTTTCTCACATTCTTGCCCTTCATTTTTTCTTCTAATTTCTCGGTTCTGTCTCGCATTTCCTGCTTGTCCCTTTCCCATTTCTCTTCTTTTTTCTGGAATTCCTCCTTTAGCTTCTTCATTTCTTCATGATTCCTCTGTGGCTCCTGTTTTAATTCATTTTCAGTTTTATGTAATGCCTTTTCAAATATTTCCTGGATCTTTAGCAAATCTTCTGGCTTCATTTCTTCTTGTGTTTGTCCTTCTTTCGAGTGTGCTTGCTTGTCCTCTTTTTTTTCTGGTTTTTGCCTTTGGTTGCATTTATACTTGTTTTTTTGGTGGTCTGTAATACTATAGTCTCTTCACCACTGTCTTCTGTTTCCTCTCGGCTACGTTTCAGATATTTTTCTATCGTATTAATACTGCTTGCTCCGTCTCTCTGAGCTCTACTCATTTAGTGTATTCTTCTAAATATGACCACGTTGCTTTCCAACCAGCTGCTGACTTTCCTTTAACAGGTTAATATCACACCTAACCTCTGTTCATTTCATCTACCTTATTTACGCCTTGTTTCCTTTCCTGCTCTGATCTTTTACTTTTTTATGCACTCAATTATTAGTTATTTACACTTTTCTTTAGATTTCTGTTTTTAAAAGTCACTGGAATTTGATATTTAAACTACTTTAAGTGACACTCAATTTCAGACATCTTACTTCTCCACTGCTGCCAAATCAAATAGCCAGGGAACGTGATTATGAATCAAATTATAGGAAAAAAATCACTTTCAGACTCGTTTCAAGGTAGATGCGAATATTTTTTACTGTTACATACAGTGTGTCTCACAAACTGAAAGACATACCCAAATTAATATCGGAAAATTATTGGGCAATCCACTTTTCTTGTGTAGGCATCGAAGTACGTGACTGGTCAGAAATTACAAATGTTAAATTAATTTCAAATTGTTTTCATTTCTGACTAATTGCATACTCCGATGCATACACAGCAATAGTATAATTGTATATTTCTCTCCATTTTTTTGTTGTTCATTGTCACTAACATTCATCTGCCTTAAATCTTCCACTTCCTCGTTCCATCTCTTTCGTGGTCTCCCTTAGCAACCTTTGTACTGCCGATCTTGTTACACAACCCATCCATCAATCTTTGGGCTTTTACTATTGCTATAATGCTTCGTTCCTTATACAGTTCTTTGATCTCCTGATTTGTTCTCCTTTTCCACACGTTATTGATTTTCTTTCCACCATAAATCCTATTTCTATTTCTTTTTTTCTTAGGTGTCCACTGTCGACCCCTCACTAACAAATACAAGGTCAGGCAGAATGAAGTATCCACTTTTAAAGTTAATTCGTTTCATAATATCGTGTCTTCCAAAAAAAAAACCCATTTAGGGTAGGCCTTGGAGGAAAGATTAAAAATTTTAGTCGTGTCTTAACTTCAGTCTGTAGGTGAATGTCAGATTGTATTTTGTTTATGAAAACATCTGTCACTGTGACAGGTAAAAGTTTACACTGCATTAAGATGGCATTTACACAACAAGGAGTGTAGTAATCATAACGGTCAATAAAAATTGTTTTTGTTAAGCGTTTTGTATATTTTTAGGAAAATAGTTCAAAGTCAAGATGTAATTTAGTTCTGTCTGACTTGTGGTAGTTCATTTGTTTCAATGGGTATATATGGTAATGATAGCCCTACTAAATAAAAAGGCTTTCTAAATAAAAAATAATAATTAGAGCAAATCACCACAAATTACAATAAAATAGTTTTAATCAAGAATTCTTGTTTAATCTCTGGGCTTATTAAAATGATGTAATTAATTAATATTTGCAAAATAAATGGTTTATATATAAAGCTCCGGTCTAGCATGAGAATAACTCTTTTTCAAAGGGGTATGTTCAACAACTTGAATTACAATTACTTTCGAGTAGGGCTTATTAACATGTATGGCAATTGCTCAAATTCGTATTTTACAGCTTTAACCTTCAAATTGACTATAACCACAAAGATGATCTGCTCGTATAAAAATTGCGTAATTTTAATTCAAACACCAAAAAATGGCAAAATCCTCATCAGGTAAATACAACGCAAATAATATGACGTAATTTCCGGCTAACCTGGTTTTGTTTCAGTGACATAGGGACGCCGAGATCTGCATTTGTCTAACTTCCTGCCAAAGCGGTCCAAATCGCACAATCAAAGGACGCTACCTCGATAAAACCTCTCTGGAACGAAGCTGGGAACTGGGGCCTGCTTCTACACCTCGTACAAAGTCTAATCTTGATGAAACCCAAAGCTAGTGGGCCTTCTCCAATTGCTTCCATGTGAAATTTACCTTGCAAGAGCAGCTCCATAGGCTAGATCACATATCAAACAACGCCACGGCAATTATAAACTTGGTGACGGCTTCCTGCTCTAAATCTCTGGATGTAGGGCTCGATAAAGGATTTCCCAATATGCAGTACACACAATTCTTGTTGGCCAATGCTTCCAACTTGCCCGAAAAACTGGCCTCGCTGTAGAACGCACCTGGTCAATTCTTGCAGAGCTTCTCCCTCTTCACTGGGATGTTATAATTCGATGAAACTTTGTACAACTACACTCTGCAGATAGGTAAATATTAAAAAAACACGTTTTGGATCACATAGAACAGGGCTGTCCAACTTCAAGGGGTTGAAGGGCCACTGTAAAACATTTGAAGGTTATGAGGGCCGCATCATAAAATGTGTCGTATGTGACTTTGTGAGTGATTTGTAATAAATATAAAACGTGTATATTTCAATACTAATTTTTATTTATTCAAGAAGCTTAGGTTACATTACATGTTCTAAAAGTGATTCTAAACCAAAAAATTCATATTCACTTTAGGTTAATTCCTTTCCGTTCTTGAGACAAAAGAAAAAAAATTACATCAATTAATGTAAATTTACGTATAGAGATGTGACGTTAAAGGGGTTAAAGCCTCGTGGATTCGATTTCCCAAGAAAGTTCAACAATCAAGGTAAAATCGAATTCTAGCGGTCTTGCTCTTGCGGAAAATTTGAACTTCTCGGGCTGACAGTACAACACCTCATCTCCCTTGAAGCCTGGTCTGGTAAGGGTTGGAGGTCTACTCCGTTAGACAGTTCAGCGTGTCAGACCGGAGGGCCCATGTAGAAAAGGAGTGGACACGATCAGGACTGGTGGACTCAAGGGGGAATTCGATCCGCGGGCCGCAAAAAATATCATGATGGGCCGCATGCGGCTCGCAGGCCACATGTTGGACAGCCCTGACATAGAACACTTTTATATTTAAAAATTTACACTAAACAGTGAGCACCACTTGCACACAGCACAATTTTTACAAGGCTTGTTTCTCAATAATATAACAATTGAATATCTCGTTTCCTAGCAACTAAGTTTTACAATTGGTTTATGGAATAAGTTTTGATATGTTTTTACTTAGGAACTAAACTGTCTTTTTCTTCGAAATTGTCAATCGTCGCACTTTATTCGGCTTTTAATCACTTTAGTATTGAAATGCACTGCTTCACAAGTTTATAATTAGCATGTCACTCTTGTTTGTGTCCTTTGATAGGTTGCCTTATCATTGCTCTTTGCAATATTTACTTTGCTTTGCACCATTTCTTTACCCGTCAGCTGTCTTGCCGTTTGCTGGCTTCAAA